>JANTCA010091155.1:0-13355 GCA_024741275.1 Chironex yamaguchii
AAACTAGCCAATCATAAACAAGAAAGGAAACAAAGAAAGAGAAAGTAAAGAAACAAAACATTATTGAAAGAGTCCAAATGAAGAAAACGAACTCTTTCTGCCTACAGAGTACAGTACTCTACATTTCTCTGTGATTAATTGTTAACATTTGGTTGCTATACTTATTACCAACTCCAAGATACTGATCAATTTATGACAACAAGGGCAACTGGGAGGCAAAATAAGTTGCTAATACGAGGAAAACTGCACCACACCTTAAATGTTTCTGTCCACTCAAACTGGTTGACTTTTACATTTCAATGTTATTAGCGTCTGACCTTTTGTCACTGTTGTTTGTACATCTTGTAAAAATGTAAACAGTGTTGCCACATAGATAGGAAATATCACTCTCAGGCATTGCCTTTGATGATTTCTTATAATAAATAGAAATACCAACTAATAATGCTTTGATTGATCATTGCATAGTCATTACAATTGTTCTCGAGATAACAAATCTAAAAGGTCAGTTCCACTGCTGTATGAAACTATTTTTAAAATTTGTGTAATTTTTTTTAACTAAATAATAATGTGCAAGGGTTTTGGGTATAGCTACTTTTTATGAAAAAAATAAATCAGGGGTGCCACCAAGAAATCTATAGCAAGTGTGCTTAAGTTGATAGCATTAATTGACTAAAAAACAACTTTTGCAACATGTACACAAATGCATCATAATTATACTATGATTTTATGATCACTGTTGCAAGTGAGACTATGATTTATTGGTGCTGGCCTGATGTAAAAATAAGATGTTACCAATGTTTCAAAATGATACTAATGTCAATTTCGTAACAGTAACAAACAAAAATATTTTTCTTTACTAAAAGGTTGGGGTGAAGTCCCTCAGATCCCCAATGGGAGCCCCTCATGTAAATGCAAGTCATCAGTACTCTATGCAGCTTGGTTTTCGATAAAGTGTTGTTAAATTGATGCCACATCTTGGTTTGGTTCTTTTACTCACTGATTGAAATTATTCTTGTAGCTGCACTACTAACTTCAATAAATTACTAGCAATGTTGTCACTAGTATATTTCAAAACAGGCATTGTATCACAAACAAAGGCAGATATGATGCAATGAAATTGTTCTCCTTCATTTACTATGAAAACTGGTGAGAATAGGAGTAATTGCATGGCAAGGATGGAGGACGGCTAATATCTCAAAGGGTGAAAATTTGGGCCCTGGTACAGGATTGGGCAAAAAGTAATATTGAGGCAAAAATTGTTACTGTTATTATAGAGGATGTATAACTTTTTCGAATTGATTTTTGAATTTCTATTTTGTGATTTTCTTGGTAAAATTACTGAAGGACAAAAAGTTGTAATAATGTATAAACATTATTAGTACTGCCTGCCATCCCTGTACGACAGATAGTATTTAATGATTGTAAAGTGGTTGAAAGATCTTCGTAACTACTTTCTTTGCATAATATTTGATAAAGTTTCACTTATAAAATTTTATACAGTTTTCACAATATTTGATATGACATATACATGTATTAGACAAGTGTATCTACACACACCTACTGTGATTGTTTTAACAAAAATATGCTTGAGTGTAAATGATTGTACCTGCTTAGCATTTTACTATACCAGTCCATGCTGTGCTGTTGTTGTATAAAGCATAGGGTAAACTGTATAGATATATATATTGCCTTGGTTATGTGAAATGTCTTAATTATCAAGAAAACTACGTAAGGTTCCAACAGTGTTGGGCTATATCTCAATGAGACCAAAATTGAGTACCGAGGCTTATACAAATCCAATAGCAATCGTGTAATCACTCTCTCTAAAACTCTCAGTAGCATCCATCTGACGTCACCACTAGAGACATGCATAAATAAGCAAGAAGTGAAAATGGTAATGCAGCACCAGGATGTCTGGCAAGGTGTTTTAAAAATCCATCATCTCTACTGTGGTTCACACAAGTTGATGATAAGGCTGTGGTTGTATAAGTAGTAAACTGTGGATCAGAGGTTTTTGTTTCAAATGCACGGAATGGTGGAATTAATTACCAGGTCTCTTGAAATACTTCTGTTTGACATGGCTCATGGCTCCTTGTCTACATATTATATAGATTATAAAAGTAACCACACACCATAACATTGACTTTGCCTATACCATTGTGTAATTTAACAAAAATTGGAAAACTTTGAACTCTCAAAAAAACCGGAAAACACTAGGAAAAAACTAGTCATTGTATGGTCATCTTAACCAGGCATGGAAACTTTTGCTTGTTTTTTTGGTAACTTGAGAGATAATTGATAATTTTTTGACATCCTTGTATATTTAGTGTTTTCTAAGTCATGGACATATATATAGGAGTCACTGATACCACATAGTAATTTTGGGGTTTTTTGTTTCATTCATTCTTCCTGCAATGTTGTTTAAAATATACCATTTACTTTAATTTTGCTTTTCTTTCAGGTGAGCAAGGATACCATTTAGGATGTCTTTTTGCTGATACAGCTCATAGGTTACAAAACTCCATTGCCAATTTTTGTTTTAGATTTATAGTAGCATTCCAAAGGAATTTAAATTTTTATTGATCTTCATTTCCTAATTGTTAATTTTCTTATGTTTATTTGGTGGGTTTTTTTTGTTAACTTAATCTTTTATTCTTTGCTTAGTCCTTTTGGTTTTACCATTCTTCACTTCTGTATTGTGTCTGTGGTTTCTCCTTTCATTATAAGGTCATCTTTAAAGGTTTTTTTGTAGTTATTCTAATGTCAGCTCTTCCATATTTGACCTATCTTTTTGTGGTACAAAACTTGAAAATTTCCTTGAAAATGTGCGACATTGCACTAAAAACATACTTAGAAGCTTTTTTCATCTGACACCCTTCATAAGTGTATTATATGGCAACCGAGGCCAACATTTACTAGAAAGTTTTGAATGCACCAAAATGTATAAGGGCGAGAATTTTTGGGTAATTGGCACAGCTAGATCGTCCTTTCATCTAAGTGTATTGGAGTCTGTCTACAATAAAAAAAGAAAAGCAGTACTCTGTAGGCAGAAAGAGTTCGTTTTTTCACTTGGACTCTTCCTATAATGTTTTCTCTTTCTTTGTTTCCTTTCCTGTTTATGATTGGCTAGTTTTGCTACATGCTTCATATAAATGTTGCCATATACACATACTTTCCTTTCTGACATTTGATACTCTGAAGAGTGTCAGGCGAAAAAAGCTATAAAGCGTACATGCATTATACATGTTTTTAGTGCAGTGTCGCAAATTTTTAAGGTGATCTTCCATATTTGTAGACTGTTAACTTTGGATATGTTGAATTTTTATTCTATTTTTTTCTTGGAAAGAGAATATTGCTGAATTTCTCGTATTATCTTTAAAAGCTGTTATTTCTTGTCCAATCAACTTCTGCAAGGCTACGAACTTGTAGTTGTTATTGTTCTAGTTTGATGTGTGCATTACTTTGATTGCAGTCCCTCTTACACATTGTTGGTGAGAGCATCGTCGACCAGGAGTTTATATTGCCCCAGAATTAGAGAAATAAACAAATTTAGATAGGCTGACCGACCTAAAGTACCTTGACATAATGTATTAATGACTAAAATAGTGGTACAAATAAGCACAAAGGATCTTTCAAGGATAAAAAGTGACAATTTGAATTGTCATAGACATATGTTAACAGGCTACATTCCTATGTTTACACATATTCATTTTACGTTTAATGAGCAAAATTGTCCCAAATGGCAGAGAACAAAAGGGAGCTTCAGGGTATATGCTTTGCCTGAAATTGCTTATCAAGAAACCCCCCTTCAGATCATAATATTATCAAAATAAACATTCTTAGCTGTTACAGTGGTGTCAAGGACTTAACAAGACAGTCAGTGTTTTCTCTCAGCCAACATGACAGGAAGATCTCGAAGTTTGTCAATTTTAGATTAGGAATACAAAAATGGTATGGTTTTATTTTCCACTCAAATATTTAATTCATTGATCACTTGGTAGGTTGCTTACCTTTTATAATTTGTAAATTTTGATAGGAGACAAATCTGCTCTGTCTCTATGATATATATATAGGATCAGTGTGTTAAATATATCTTATCTGTTTCAATGTCTTGAAAAGCTTCCCTTGCTGCTCCTGTCATGTATGGCCCTGTTACTTTGGTCCCTAACATGGGAGCAAAATTGTGCTAAATGGATTATTTTTGGTTGTGATTATTTCATTTGGCATTGCCACAGGAATAACAAAACAACATAGAAGTTCACTGCTTGTGATCTTGTAGCCATTAACAACTGATTTGGTCTTACATTAAAAAGATAAGATAGTGATGTAAGCTGTTTCAAATATGTCAAGGTGGTGATGACACAGTATTAGCAAGATGAGCTCATGTCACTGACCTGAAATCACCCATTATATTCATCAAATGAAGCCATGACTGAAGACTTTGGATTTGTGTCCAATAAATACAAGGTCACGTCAGATGTAAATATACCTAATATCCCAGATTGTTAGGCCCAAAGCAAGGTATATTAGAATTAGTCAAAATTACTACAAGTGGATGACCATGCTACCCTTAAGAGCATACAAACAGGACTTTTTTTTGCTTATTGCAGATGTCATTTATGTATGAGAAGATTGTATTGTATTTCTAAGATTATCATTTGCATCTTGCACACAGTTCTATTGTAACACTGTTTTTGGTTATACTCATCATCACAATTTGAAGGGGTAGTATTTCCATAATATTGTTGAAGAACTATTATATGAACAAAATCTTAACCTTGGCACCATTATTGGCCTTGGTAATTTAATTTGCAGGTTTAAGGGTTTGTAAGATTTCTATTGTACAAAGTTCAGTATGAATTTTGAGAAACGTTGTAATCCACATTGGTCCATAGGATCAGTGTGTTATCTTTTACACATATGATTGAAATTCAGGATTATTTATGGATAATATGGGCACAAATGCTGTATTTTTGCAATCTTTCCTGAATGACTGCATTGAAAACATGATAGCAATCAATCACTTATATACTGGTATGGATTAGTTCACATGGAAATGTAAAAGATGCTGTGTTAAAGTATTTTATTAAACTATAGGTTAGGAATATCACACTGTTTGCACATCATTAATGTCATTCGCATTGATTTTTTTGCATTATAAAATGTTGCTGAATGTTAAGCAAGTTGCAATTGTATTTTGTTATATTCTTACAAAGTATATCATTTTTGTGTAAAAAGATTCATTTCTGGGAAAAATTCCAGTTATATTTTGACACATTGGAAATTTTTAACTGTCAGCTGTCAATACATTTTGTTTTGATCATGTGTTTTTCTCTCAAGTATGTCTTGGATTGTTCATGAACAGTAAGATTGGTTTCCATCGCAGCCTCACCAATTGATTGCAAATAATGAAAAGACAATGTACCATCATACCCAAACTAGGTATTGAACACAATGGTCATTCTGAGAATCCTGTAGATAGCTCTAGAAATCCTACGTCATAAAATAATGCATAGGCATTATTTTCTAGAAAATGCTTCTGCTAGATAGACTAAAACATATTTTGAATAGTATACATAACCAAAACATGCTGAGTTTTTTGTATGCCATAATAACAAGATATATATTGTATTATGGTATTACAACAATGTTCTGTTATATTAAATTGCTATGTTTACTTTTAGTTCATTGCAATTGGCAAAATGGTTTGGCATTTGATCATAGTGATTCCAAACAGACAACAGACCTGTTATACTATTTCTCAATAACACATATAGTTACAGATTATTTTCGACATATTTTGTATCGTGAATTTAACATGCCGATAACGTAAGCCAATGGCTAAAAAGAACCATGGATAAAAAAGGATGCAGCTAAAGTCCTAAATACAGGTAAATATGATGCTAGTACTAGCTTATTAAGGCAAAGGCAAAATTCTGGCAGTGTAAAGAAGAGACATCAGCCTGCCACTGAAACCATTAAATGAAGTGCTACATGTTCTCAGTGCCGGCATGCGGATATGAGTCATGGCACTTTTCAGCAGCACAAAAGAATAAATTGGAGGCCTTCAAGATGTGGTGTCCAAGGCACAAAAAATCAAGCTGGAGGGAGAGAGTTGCCAAGAGGGAGGTCTTGGAAAGAGCAGGAACAGAAAGACAGCTGCTAACAAGTTTGTTGACAAGAAAGATGAAATACATAGGACACATGATGAGAGGGGGTGCTGGAAGCTTAAGTGACACTTTATTGAAGGGGAGAATTGAAAGAAAGAGAGCAAGAGGCAGGCAAAGAAGAAAATGGTCTTACATTGTAAAAGAGCTAATTGGGTGCAGAACATATGTTGAAGCAAAAAGAGTAGCAGAAGACTGTGAAAGATGGCAAACTGTGAACGCAAATGTCCGTACAGGAGATGACACTTGATGATGATGACTAGCTTATTAGGTTTTTTGTTCTAGTAAATTTTAAGATTATAAAATAGAGTTGAATTAGTAAGTTGTTGACAGTATTTTATTAGTTTGGTTGAAATTTTGAAACTAATGTATGCATTTTACTTGCTTTTAAAAAGCACAATCTAAATATAGTTATCACCTTGAGAAGGATTATGTACTTTCCACAAAAGAAACCTTAGTAGTGTATGAATTTCTGTGCCAATGCGAAGCAATAGGTTGCACTTCTCAAAGATTGGATCTCAATATCAAACAATATGTTCCAACCAGTGTATGCCAAGTATCACCTCCTTCCATTTAAGAGTTTTGGAGTCTGTCTACAAGAGAAGCAGGATTCTGTAGGCAGAGAGAGTATGTTTTTTCACTTGGACTCTTCATTTTCTCTCTTTTTTCCTTATGCCTATTGTTTATGATTGGCAAGTTTTGACACATCTTTCCCGGATATCCATGGTTGCCATGTATCTATATTTTCCTATATTTCTCTATTTGTATTCCTGAGAGTGTCAGATGAAAAAAGCTTTTAAGCACGATTTTATTGCAATGTCGCATATTTTCAAAGTGATGTGCAAGTTATGTAAAACTGTTCTTGGTATTATTTTTCCATGGGAAAAGTAAACATCGTGCCTTTTTGTCTACCTTTAAATACTCCCTTCTCAAAAGTATTTGTAATGCTTACTGAAGGCATTCTGCTAAAAATACTTCACTTAAAAAAGGCATCTTACCACACATTTGTATGTTTTGGTAACAAATTCATACTGAATGTAGTATTTCTTGCTCTCCTTATCAACAGTAAAAAGGTAATTGAGCAGTCTACTGCATAACCTTGATATATGGGTCCTTTTACATAGAAAAATTTATCAGAAGAATATGTGCAAGATGGGAGACATTCAGAAATTTAAAAGGCACCCAGACAAACATGAATATCCATATGTATTGCCATTTAATCAACATATACTCTTAGCCATGACACACACTGCAAAAACATGGGCATGAACAAAAGCTCAAGAAAATATGAACAACGAAGTAAACTATGAAAAGAAGAATGCTGAAAGACTAATATCATCACAGACTGAAAGACTAATATCTAGGTATCAAGCCAAAACAAGATATAATAGAAATAAAAGCGACATGGCAATGGGCTGCTCAGTATCTGGTCTGACATTAACTTGGATTCCTGGAACAGTGCATGCGGCAAAAGCAGATCAATCAAAAGATGGGAAGATGACATCAAAAACTTTTAGAGCATCTGGTGGAGATTAATACAGCAAGCTCTGCAAAAAGCATAGAAGAGGCATTTAACCAGGAGTGACCATAGTGAAAGGTTAACATGATGACAGTCTGGATTCTTAGATATATACATGTTGAAGCTTGTATATTGATTTTGTAAACATTATCAAAACATTAATTGTAAAGGCAAAAAACTTCAAAAACCTTAATTGTAGTAATAAATGATCTTATTTGCTTCATGGTGCTTAGATTATTTTTCATTTTTCATTTTTATTTACCACTTTTCATAATCAATTGCTCTTAAAGTAAGTAACTTAACTCTAAAAGAGAAATTTTTATACAACTTGAATACTGGTTTTAGGCAGGGAAGTCAAGTAATTCATCTGACCTTTTCAGATGTCTTTTTAACCCATCACTCTACTGGGTAAATGTTTTCCTGGAATCTGATGACAAATAGAAAGATTTCTTGGGATTTTTTGTGATTAGAATGCTTAATTGAAGAATTTCATTTGTGACCCTTACTCAGGAATCCTAAGTTGCTTATCAAAAGATATTATCACGTACAGAAAGGTTAAATCAACTAGATCACTACACGAAAAGTGCACTGATTCATTAACCACTTAAACCCAGACCTTTGGATTTGTCATGGACCTGATGCTCAATATGAGCTACCTGGTTAGCAACTCCAAATAGTTTACATTTGTACCCCTTTGCTTGCTAAGCAAGAATCATCATTAGCCATAGCATCTTGCTAAGGAACACATTATGCCTTTACATGATGTTGACACAAAATTTTACCACAACAACAACAAAAGGAAGAAAACCGGATACTGCAAACAAAGATAAATCTTTTACATTATGTTTGCATCATGTATATCTCAAACAAAATCACCTGAAAACATAAGCAAAGTCCATTATTTGTAAGACAAAAATATAAACAAGAAATATTATTATGGATGCATTGTTCTGACTTCGCTACTGGTTCTCTGTCAATGTAACCAGTGCGTGTGAGGAACCATTTACACAGCTTGAAACACTTCTAATCTTTAATCCATACAAAATCATAAAATTCCCATAAGAAGTGTCATTTTTGTCTCCTAGTCCCTTGCTCTATCATCTACATTCATGCACTTTCAGGTGACAATGTATTGGTCATCCTTGAGAAAGAAATTGGAAGCATTTTAAATCAATCTTGTAAGCAAAAACATTGTTCAAACAACTTTGTGTCCCAAACATGTAAGAAATTAGTGTAAAACACCACGTTTTTGTAACTGAATATAAGCTGAAATGACAACTACTAATAAAGACCTTCAGGATTAAGACTTAAAAAATCAAGAAGAAATATAATGGTAAATAGTTGACATAGGAAGAAAGCATTTATTAACAGGAAATAAAGTGCCATTGTTTTACTGGTCAGATCCAATTATTTGTAGAAGCTGATTTTTCATCTTAATTCCTGAATTCCTTGAAGAAGTGGTTCTGTTTGACAAGTTGGACAGTGTCCTTGATGCAACACTGTACATACATTGAGTTAAACAAATCAACAAACAAAATAATAATAAACTTCCATATAAAGTACTTTTATTACTTATGCCTTACCTGAGTACAATTTCATCTAAATTCTTGAATATCCTCTACTTATTGCCCACTTTTGGTATGCAGAGACTAGAAACACAACTCCATACAGTCCAGCAGCAATAAAACAATTTCTGTATAACAAGAGACGTTTGGACAACACAAAGTTAGGTGTGTGTAGCAATGTTAAAATGCTAACATTGAAAAAACTATAATTTGAATGCATAGAAAATATGTAAATTTCAGGCATAAGGAATCACTAATTGAAACCCTTACAACCAAACATTTTAAGCTTGCACTGGTCTGGTAGACATACATGTTAATAACAAAATTTTTACTTTGCACACTTTCATGACATTTTTCATTTTCTGCTCTGTCTTTCCACCCTAAACAAGAGAAATGTACTCATTGCATTATGCCAAATCCAAATCAACACAAATCCAAAACCATCCAGGCCTGCACCAGCAGGGCAGGCACAAGCTGTAAAGCAAACATCTCCAGAAGTGTTTCAGAGGATGACAAGCAACTTGTAATGGGAATTCTTCATAGAGGCTTTGGTGCGGACATAAAAAAAGTGCAGATATTACCTTTTGCAACTTAAGAACTTTATTACATAATCCCCCCAAAAGAACTGAAAAGCTTTAAGCTTCTTATAGCCTGTACTTTTCAGCTTAATGTGCTTAAATTCTGTTATTTTGTCCATTAGGTATTCATATCATTGAATGAAGGAAAAGCTTGGAGTCATGAGATTGGACTGCATCTTGATGAGAAGATGGTCCTGTATATACAACCAGCATTTCCTCCAACCAGCACAGGCTCAGATGAGCCTCCCGCATTACTTGTGTGCTGCTCATATAGTCTACTCAAAAGGCCAACCTTCTTTTAAGTGTATAAACATTATATATAAAACTCAAAAAATACACCAACTCATTGACGTTTCGCTTTTATCTTCATCAGAATATTTGATGTATTTTTGATATATTCTGATGAAGATAAAGTTGAAACGTCAATGAACTGGTGTATTTTTTGAGTTTTATATATAAATTACAAGAAATAAACAATTTTGTAACGTTTCGAATAATTCTTCTTCAGAAAACTCACATATATACATAATAACAATAGTAATAATAATACAATACATACTAGACTATGATAAAATTTGCTTAATAAATACATGTACATTTTATTAAAATCAAGGTGACATAAATGGCAAGCAAGAATTGGAACCCATGCCAATTATCCAGCTTATCCCATTTTTAACTAGTGATAAAACCCTCAATCATATTGACTCACTTTGCTGTTTGCAGGTATCCCTCAGGTGTGGGATGTGGAACATCTTCTGTTAATGCTACAGCTTCAAATTTGAAAAATGCTCCAAGAAACACCTGGTAAAAACCAAAACATAAATACAATTTATCTGTTCCTATAGACACGTATGGTACATGTGATCCCCATCTGATAAACAAGAACACAGAACTTATGGACTTTACACAAATAATGGTGATATGTTGTGGAAATGGGATCAAACATGCTCTATCTAAAGTCACTAGTATTTTTGCTACAGTAATTGGATTGGTAACACAAAAGAAAAAGATTAGAGTTTATACTAGGAAAACCTTATTCTGTTTTCTGCATTTTGTAATAAATAGACACTAGATTATCTAGCTTAATGATCAAGAGTATATTGGCCTTTCCTAATTAGATATTCATCTTAGTAGGCAAGTTGACACATCTGCAATTTGGAGACCCTAGTTTAAAGCTCATATAGCAAAATTTGGATCTGTTAATACTGGATTGTATTAAAATATGAAAACTTGTACTGGACACCAGAATTGCAACTAGAGTGGCGACTTTTGACACTAAACATTTTTGCAACATTCCTACTCAAATACCAAATGGTACAAAGCAATAAAACCTTAAAACCCTCTAAAATTAATCCAGACAAATTAATGTGAGTTTAGATATAAACTATCTACTTTACTTTTGCCTGTGTTAGTAATATTAAGTCACTAAATGTTTAGAGTAAGCAAACAAATGTTACTCTTGTGTAAATTAAAACTGGTGGCTTTTTTATATTAAACAATCTTTTTATACATGCTATCATTATGTCAAACTTCCTTGGGTAATTGTGATATGCCAAATACCACTACTAGAATTAACGGATGCCACGACCGTCCATGTGTTCATGCCTGGTAACGTACATTACTCCTCTCACTAGTGGAGCCAACAGTTCAAACAAAAAAAAACGTAAGTCAAGTAAGCCCTTCCACTTTATCAGATATAAATATCCTCTTTTCAGCCGTCCTATTCGAAACGTCTTACCCTTGCAAGCTACTCCTTGATTTCATTCTGACCACTTCTTAACTAGGTTTGTTTTTCTTTCCATTTCTCTAAACTTTGACCAATCCAACCCTCTAAACTTAGTAAATGATGACAGACCAAGGTTAAATGGATTTGGACCATAACTTTTTCGACGTCGACAGTGTATGGTGGTCGGTAACTTACGATCAAGTGATCGCAAAACTGTAGCACCTCCAGCCAAGTAACACGAGCAGACTCGACTTCAAGGCCTTATTATACATGTTACTTTTAATGCATTCTTAAATGAACATATAAGCATCAACAAACGATAGTCAATAATTTTCTGACAAATCAATGTTAATCAGTCATCTTTAAATTCTAGTATGAAGTTAAGACTTATTGCAGTGCAACTGGAGTCTTACTGCAGCTAACAAGATATGAACCTTAGCCACTGTTTACAAACTTCTTACCAGCATAATGACTCCCCAGAGACTCAAAACAAAACAACAGTTAGAGAGCTTCGGTCCACAGAAGCCTCCCATCCTGGACTTGATACTCGTTGGCTGCGCAATGGTAACGTGTTCGTTATAATCGTCTCCTAACAGTAGTTCAGCAGCTGACATTACAGATTATCACAACATCACTCACAACAATTTATCTGCAATCTTGTGACCCCGTGTCTGCGCACTGGAAGACAGTACTAACCGCTGACCAAACGTGCAGGTGCTTGTCAAAATTTGGTTTCCAAATTATTGCTTAGCGTGGAAAAATCAATGAGGTAAAAAATCAATGAGGTTTTTTAACCTCATTGGGCTTCACCTATTAACATGCGAGAGGCCTCGAGATAGCCCTCTAGTGTTTTTTTACCTCATTGGGAAAAATACAGACACGAGGAGAAACGAAGGGTTCAAGATCTCCACTTTTGAAAACAGTTTACCGTGAGATTCGCACAAAAGCTCGATAACATTTGCAAATGGTAGAAATACGTTGCGTCACAAATTTTCCTGTAGTACTAACCTACCGTACCGCCTCATCCTATTTTTCCTGTGGTCTATACATTAATGAAAAATGACCTTAAATTTACATACACATTGTTGGTTTACAGGGGCGGATTTTAGAGGCATTTTAGAGACATATAACTATAATGTCTTAAATCTTTGCTTTCTGTAACATAAATTCCCAACCATAACCGTAAAGTTACACAGTATTTATTTATATAACAACTGAATCAACTTTTGCTAAGCTTTAATTGTAAATTAAAAAAGAAATATCAAACTTCAATTCTTCTCGGTTTATTTTTTGACCATTTATCGGCAAGCTTTTCAAAGTCTATCCAGTCTGTGACATCATTTTTACAAGCAATGATCATCAGGCTATCTAGCCGACAATCAGACATTTTTGACCTCAAGTATGTCATCAGTGGCCTTAATCTTGTAAAATGAACGCTCATTACTTGCTAAGGGCAAGTTGGTAAGCTTTTGCAAGATGGGGATACAGGCATCTCTTGCCAGCCAACGCTTTTGATGCATCGCAGATTGTCTTTGGTATTGTCTACATAATATCATTTTTCACACATCTAATGTAAAGAAATAGAAGGTCAGCATCTTTGAGAGCATCAGGAAACATTTGACACAAGAGAATGGAGTCATCTTTTGTAGCTTTATGAAGCAGTTGTGGATGGTGGCATCTTAGATGACCAAAGGACTCAGTTAATGTTTTCTCGGTATCTCTCTACTCTCTTATGAGCCTGTCAATGACCTTGAACATTTCAATGCGGTAATGATCTTTGAAAGTGTGAAAAATGGCATT
>JANTCA010091156.1:0-13354 GCA_024741275.1 Chironex yamaguchii
TGCAATCCTCAGACTTAAAAGCCAACACTCAAACCTCCGTGCCATCACGGCACAAAAATTTGGTGAAGGACATTCAAAGTCCTTGGTATCACGAGACGAAACCCAGTATATGTAATACCTCAACAAAGGTATGTAATACCTCAACAAAGCTATGTTTTTATATATATATACCATCACTTGGAAACACGCCTGCCAATTAAGCTCCAAGAAGGAGAGAAGAAGTGATTAGTCTTTATCTTCAAACCGTAACAAGCTAAAAGAATTCTTCTAATTAATTGTAAACCACATAGTAGTTTAATGCTTTCCATAGTTACTTTTAAAAGGTATTACTTTACTTATTAGGATTAAATATATGATGATTATCTTTATAAGGTTTTCCTGAGTAAATTCAGATATGATAATAATTTGGAAATGAAAGAGTATGATACATGACTCTTATGTTTGATGAAAGGTTGTAACACTTTTTCTCTACTTACCTTCCTACTTTTCTTCGTGACTTACACAATCAAGTTGCTACATAAGGTCAACATTGCTAGAACAAGATATCAATAACTAGAGTACTTACCTGTCTCCAATTTCAATTTCCCATAAACTGAATTTACCGTATTTGAGGACAGCAACTTTATATGAAATAGCAACAGTGCCAGTACTGGGGTCGCTTTCTAATTTTGTATCCGGCACTGAGTATTTAACCAAACGGAAATCTCGGAAATCTCGAAAACGTTGATAAAGGAGACGAATTATGGAAATGTAGCTGCTTGTATCGTTAAATGTTTGTATAATCATCATTTTGTAGAACATTATCAGTAACGATTAATCACCAAAGCAATTATGGTTTTATAATTTGTTTTGACTTCAATGATGTCAGGATTTTAAAATGACGTGTCAAAAGCATTTCAAAAGAGATGGGAGGGGGCTATTGTGACCTTTCTTGGGGAATAGGAGTACAGGCATAAGAAATAATGTGTTAGAAGTTTTATATTTACTTTAGACCCAGACAGTTGTCTGTTGGAGATAATTTCAACACGTATTCGAACTAATAACTGATGTGATTAACTTCCTCACACATGTGAGGTCCCATTTTGGCAAGATAAATATAATTAGGTCTTCATTGTGGCTAGAGCAAAATAACACTGAACGCTTGGTTACAAAACAAGTTTTGGAATTTGCCTTGAAATTTGCGTGATTGCACTGAAAGCATATTGAAAGCATTTTAAGTCTGGCGCTTCGGAGTCTATGTCACATGAAATAAAAGTATAGGTATATGGGCAACTTTTTATAAGAACTGATGGTCGAAATTAGCTTATTATCAAAGCGCAGGAAGAAATGACGAAGAGAAAATGAAGACACAAAGTATTATAAAAAAAGTCCAAGTGCAAAAAGGACTCTTTCTGCCTAAAGAGTCATAGTTTTCTAGTAGTAATGTAGACAGAGTCCAGTTCACTTTGGGGAAAGGACAATTTAGCTATGCGAGTTATGCGAAAATATAAACATCCTCGTACATTTTGGTGTATTCCGAATATTCTAGTAAATTTTGGCCTATCGCAGAGTCACGTGTTTTGGTAACCACGAGTTTTGCAATCGCAAGATTGCTGTTCTCTAAAGTGGAATTGATACTTGACGTACGCGTGCTGGAACATGTTGCTTGATTCTGTCTCATAATCTTTGAGACCTGCGACCTGCAAACCAAACTTCCTGTATACATAAAATGTCTTTGGCTAGGCAATGTTTCATTCCAGACAAAAACACAGATTTGGAAAACTACAGTGAGATGTTTTTCTCGTGTCAAGCCCAGAATTGTTTCTAGGACTAGGAAGATCTTGCTATCTATTCATAGTGTGTATTGCGTTCCCCCACACAAAAAGGTTAAAAGTATATGAGTTTCTGTGCCGATGTGAAGGTCAGTATCTACTTTTGACTTGGTACCCTGATACCATCATCAATATCTGCTGGAGTATATTCGTTTGATTATTACCTCCGCCAAGAAGGTTCTGTTGTGATCGGCGATTGTTTACTGGTTGGTTGATTTATTGGTTTGTCTGTAAGCAAGGTAACTGAAAAAGTTATAGACGGATTTTGACGAAATGCGCAGGATAGGTTTGAAATGGGATAGCCTTAAAGACGATTAACTCGTGCTGCTGATCGGGATCACGGTCTGTTTGTGTGTTTGTTTGTCTTTCAGCAGGATTACTCAAAACCTGCTGGACGGATCCTCATGAAAAAAGGCAGACGATCATTCTTTATCCAAATGACATTCCACTAACGTTTGGGTATGGTCTGAACGGAATCCTGGATTACTTTTTCGTTAATGAAACCTTCATAGTGCTAGTGAGAGATATTCCAGTTACCATAGTAAAAGGGCAAAGCCCTTGTTAATTGATTAACTCGCAGCACTCCTAGAGAGCAAACCTCCACCAAACCCCTATTATTATTCAACACCCACGCAAACGAACAAACAAACAAACAAGCAGACAAACAGACAGTGATCCGGATCACCACCAAAAATTAACGATCTTTAAGTTAGCCCATTTCTTGCCAATCCTGAAAATTTCGCCAAAGTCCGTCCATAACATTTTAGTTACATTCCTAACAATTCCGATGAAAACGTATTTTCTTTGGCGGAGGTAATAATGCTGGGTTGGCGGAGGTTTGCACTCTGAGAGTGCTTCAAGTTATACATGTCGTTTTCTCGTTTATACTTCAGGGCCAGGTTCCTGAGCTTAGCCACAACCGTCAATTAGTAGCCATGCACGTTTTTAGTTTGGTCTTTTTAGTTTAGTTAGGTATCAACAAACCCGCAGCTTTAAGAACGCGACAGAATTTACAAGGAACGAAATTTTTTGATAAATGAGATGGCTAAATCTGTAAACATCAATACTGCAAAACCAAGTCTATGAATGCAGAAAGCGTTCGTTTTGCTCTTGAACGTTTCCAATAATGCTTTGTATCTTCCCATTTTCTTCTGCTTTTCTTCTTTCTTGTTTCTGTTCCGAACTAGTTCCGAACAGAATTTCATATAAAAAGGTAATCATGTTCCTATAATTATGTTTCTTGTGATTTTAACTCTGAAGCATCAGTGGAAAGAGGCCTTTAAGTATGTTTTCAGTGTAATCACTTAAAATTTCAAGGCTAATTGCAAACCATGTTCTATAATCATGAGTTCAGTGTCATTTTTCTTTACCAAGAACGGAGCCCTGATTATATTTATCTTGATTACATGGCGCTCCACATGTGTCAGAAAATAAATCACATCAGATGTTAATTGCAAAATGAGCTCAAATTATCTCCAACAGACAACGTCCTGGACCGAAATAAATATTGAATTTTTAAAACATTATCTTTTATGCCTCTACTCCTTTCTCATGAAAGTCATCAATAACCCCCTCCCATCTCTTCTAAAATGTTATTTTGACCGGTTATTTTGAAATCTTGAAAATTTTAATGGCAAGGTAAGTTAAACATAGCTCATTGCTTTCATACTTAATCCTTAATCATAAATTGCTACACAATGATGTTTACATAAAGATTTAATGATACCAACAACTGTAATTTCCAAAACTGTCCACGACCTTAACGATGTCCACTTCTCCGACTGCGCTGAATAAAATTCTCACTGCTTGATATAGAATTAGAAAGCGACCCTATTGCTGGCATTGTTACTAAACATATAAAGTTGCTGTCCTCGAACACGGTAAATTCAGTTCCTGGGAACTTGAAATTGGAGACAGGTAAGTACTCTATTTATTGATATCTTGTTCCTGTTGACTTTATGTAGCACCTTGATTGTCTAACGGTCTTCAGTCACGTCAGGTCTGACGAAGTATTAATCTAGACGCAACAAACAACACTCACCTGAGCAAAATTGTCAGCAATGTCTGCAAGTGGAGAAAACATGTGTTACAACCATTCATCAAACATAAGAGCCATGTATCATACTGTTTCATTTCCAAAGTATTATTATATCTTAATTTACTATGGAAAACTTTATGATGATAATGATAACGTATTTAATCCTACTTAGTAAAGTAATACCTTTTAAAAGTAACTATAGAAAATATTATACTACTATGTGATTTACAAATAATGAGATAAACTTTTGATGCTTTATTTTAGCTTAACACAGTTTGAAAATGAGAACTCTTGTCATTTTTTCACTCCTTCTTGGAGCTTGCTTGGCAGCCGTGATTCCTGATGATGGTAAGAATTTTGTTTTTATATGTACATCAAACTTGAAAATGACAATTAATCTATTTTCCAACTGATGCTGTAAATTTTTATGGGAATTTCAAATTATTGGGATATCGATATCTTAACCTTTTTTATATGGTAGAACAGTAAAGAAAATGAACAAGCAATGTGAATACGTACTTTAAAAGGATGTCATCGATCAAACTATGCTTAACACAACGTATTCACCTTACGTTCTTATCTATTTCATTGCAAAAGGCTATGTAGACATATGAATAAGTGAATCCTTACTAAATTGGTTCTTTTTCATTGCCTTGTGTTTTGAGAATGAGTATGCAACCCTTCCCTTGTTTTCTGTAGCTGATGTTTCCGAAACCGAGGTGGGGTTTGACAATTCTGATGATGCAGGTAATTTTTTATACAGATTCATTCCTTCTCTGTGAAATTGCTATGTTCAAGTTACATGTACTCTGTCATTCGGATACAAATGACATCGGTATGTAATGTCAAAGTGCAACACATCTAAAATTAATTTAACTGCCATGCCATTTGTATATTTGTTATTATCAAACATTGGTCAAGATGCATTGTAACTCAAGTTAATGAACACAAAAACATATAATGCATTTCTTATCCCCTTCCAGTGACAACTCCAGAAAACAAGGAGGAATCGGACGAAGAACTCAAAACTGAAATGGGTACGATGATTTCCTTCTGCTGATTTTTTTATCAGATTTCTCTCTCTGGTTAAATTTCTTATTATCCCCGTTGCCTTATATCTACGGTTTGTTACATTTGTATATAATGTTAGTTCCCACTTTTAAACGAGTCACTCTTCACAAGTTTTAATGTCCATAACTTAGAGAGGCATAAATAACAAAAAAGCGAAAACTGAATCAAATAGAGATATTCGGAGATAAGTTGATTACTACGATATTAATAATGCTATAACTATAATCTTTTAGCTTATTTTATCTTGCTAACTTGTTTAACATAAAAATCCCCTGCATAGCCCTAAGCTTAAGCATTCCTTTTACGAACATTACTTTACGATTTATCACAGTTTAGTTTGTCATTTACTAATTAAACCCCGTCATGTTTCAAACCTGATGTTCATCACTGTTCCCGTCTTCCTAACGAATATTCGCGCTTCTCAGTAAAGCCGAGATATCAGGCTGGAGTGTGAGGTGTCTCAGATGGAAAAGATTCTTCAAAAAGCAGAAGGGGTTATTGTACAGGGCCGTAATTCCTGGGAGGTTAGGGGGCTTCAGCCCTCCCCCTAATATTTTCAGTGGTGCCTAATAATTAGCCTATGAATACACACTAAGCCTTAGACTCCTTTTTTCATAATCTATATGCGAGAGGACAATGAACAGGCCATCCTAATGTCACTCGAAAACCCTATAAAAACTTTAGAAAATATAAAACTTAGATTCTCTTTGTCTAGCCCACTCAAAAATTCAATGGAAATCTTAGAGCGTTATATTGACGATTAATCGATTAAGATTAGATTAGATTATGGGTCATAGATTAATCGAGTATGTTTTTTTCCAATTGTGAGAGCCCTAATCTTGACTCCTGCGTTCTTTTAATAATTTCGATTGTGGAAGGCAGTGAGCAAAATGTAAGTCTCCAAATTTCATGAAATTTTAGAGTATAGGGGTAAGAGAGGATAGTTTATGTTGGAATGGACTTGTCACTTTGATAGGACAATGTGAAGAAAATTTCACACCTATTGCACAGAGAATACAATGCACAGACTGTGCTAAGACCAATTATTCTGCAATTTTTTGAATGTAGTAAGGCCAGCTATTCTGCAATTTTACAGATGTCTAATTATGCCTAGGATGTTTGTGGACTTACCTTAACAATTAACTCTTCTGCACTTTATATGTTTGAATGTACACTATGCATCAAAACTTAAGAAAATTCATTCTTGAGATTATAATTTTGACCTTGTTAAATGGTTTACCTCTTTTCTTTTTCATTAAATTTATGACAAAGCGACTCAGGAATAATTCTAACTAATGTCCCAACATAACAATCAAGAGTTACACGTAGATAGGTTATCATTTGCTAGATTGATATCATAATGACAAAGAGGACATTCTCTCGAATTAGCTTTGGACGTTATTAAAACTTGTCTGTAGCTGCTGCTAAGAAGCCCATTAGCCGCTTTTAACAGTACTAGATGCTATGAATCTAAGGTTACTTTATCATAGTTTACTTTATTAGTTTTATTTATTCCATTTCCTTTGATGTCCTTGGCCAGAACATAAATTGACATTCCTCAATCTCAAATAACGATGAAAATTTCCATTTCTCTTTCGTCATACGAAGTGTTTTCGAAATCCACGTAAGACACATTCGCGATAGAAAAATCGAGCACCTACGTCTTTCAATTCCTTCTCAACTGCGTCTCAAACTTGCGTCGAAACATAATCCAGATAAAAAAACTTCAAGGAAAAGCCAATATATATATGTATTGCCTGGGAAAAACTGAAACATTTTGAAATATTGACTATCGCATTATTGTAATTATCTTTCTCTCCTTCTTCAGCCGATGAAAATGAGGACGGTGCGACTGAAACTACTGAGAGTAACACACCTGCATGTAGACGTTGTACCAGAAGGGTGTGCAGGAGAATAAGAAAGTGCAACAGACGATGTTGGTATGTGACAAGATGCTCTTACAGTAGAGTATGCTGTGGATAAAGACCTAGCAAGTGATACCCGCAATAGACTCTCTTTATCTCTATCGTATTGCAGTGTACGATCATGAAAGTCGAAATAAATGAAACAAGCGAATACAAAAGCCTTATCTTCTGATCTCAGCGTCCCTTAGATCTCTGATGTGTTTATATTAGTTGAAATTAACTATTATTGAGATTGTACATACACAATTGCATCGAAAAAGCTGATTATGCCACTTTCAAGTTGCAGTCTAGATTGGTACCTTTATTCACAGATGACCTTGGATATGTTTGTGATATTATTCATTCTGTTGTGCGTTTGCATAAAGAATTCACAGCTAGCTTACCCTCGACGCGTATTTGGATTTTTTTTGATTAAATGAAGGAATGTTTTAAGAACATGATCTATATGTCTGTATATAGCCATATTCTACAATGTTTTCTTGATGACCGAACTACTTATGCTAAACTATGTCATTTACGCAAACTCGAAGCTGAGAAAAGACTGATGTGTATTTAGCACTGAAGTATAAAGAGGATGACGCGCTTCGTAAGTAATAATAGAAAGGTATAGATTTTTAGCAGATTTCTAGAGGGACAGATACTGGTGTCAGTAGAGACAAGTAAATTAAAGGAAAAGCATTATCACATACTGAGCTTCACATCGGCACCGAAACCCAAATATAGCATAGCATTTTTGTGCGGTAGGTACTCAGTCCTTATGAACATATGGCAGGATCTTCCTAGCTCGGCATACAATTCTGCGTTTGACCGTCGGTTTGTGCTTCAGGCATCAGTTCTTCCTTAGAGAACAGCCATGCCACGCTTGCAAAGCTAACGTAGCTGCCAAAACATGTGGTTTTGCAATAGGCCAACATTTACTAGAAAATTCAGTATAGGTGAAAAGTTCCAGGATAAGTGGCATAGCTCGATCATTCTTCTATCTAAGTAAATTGGACTCTGTCTTTATTCACAGAAAAAAACCAGAACTATGTAGGCAGAATGAGTTTGTTGTTACTTGGACTGACAGAATCATGCTTTGTTTTTAAATCTTCTCTTTTGTGTTTTTTCTTTCACGTTTATGACTGACTAGTTTTGATAAATGTTTTTTATAAAAAGATAGTCATATATCTATACTTTTCTTTCTGATGATACATACTGTAGTGATTCAAGAACAGGAAGCAGCAGCAAGGAACAGCAAACAACATCAAACAAATTTACACAGAGCAGCTGCTCCGTATGTAGGCGACCTAAAAATATACAAATCTACAAGTAGTTAGCCGCAGGATAATTCTTCCAGTAAACAGCCAATATAGTCTTAGTAAACAAATTGTCTTTGAATTAAGTGCAAGGTATTGAGGTAGACAAGTGCAGGATTGACGTGAATGGTAACTGACCAGTGTACCTCAACTCTCCCTTTTCGAAGCTTGGCTCCAGGGTTTGGTTGCAGGGTAATCTGATTCCTCCGATTCACCATAAGCGTCCCATACTCTTGGAGATCTCTCTAGCAGCCCATAGTGGTAACTACATAGGGCATGCCAAGTGACCAGCTTTAATTGTAATCGTCTGCCTCCTGTGGGTTATCTGGCCTATGACATCCATAGTAGTCCACTTGAAGCAATCTCAAGTGTCCATAATTGTTGCTCTGGTGCTGTCTTGGCCGGATGTGGTATTTGCTTGTCATTCAGTGCTGCACTGTTCTGGTGTTAGTAACTCATGTCAGCAATGGCCACTGCTTCTCTCTCTGGTCTGCCATCATCCTGGACATCTTATCATATACTGTCAGGCAAGATGTGGCATGTCAATTTTGCACAAGAATCTTCTGTTGCGCCATTTGAGTTGTCCAGATGGCGTATATAGCGAGTATCTTCTAATCTTGCCTTTCTCAGCAACTCGTGCTAGTGTGTCCCACTTTTTCAACCTTTCGTTTTCAATCAACAGTATGTCGCCTGGCTTCAACTTTGCCATCTTCTTTGAGGAGCGGTTGTAATGCTCCTGCATCTTTTCTTTGTTAGTCTGCAGCTTTTGGTAATGTTCGTCCAACTGATTCTTCCAGATTGGGTTGAACTGTTTCTTGTAAGTTGGGATCACAGAAAGCAGTTAGTGTCCAAACACACGTTGTGCTGGACTGACATCGTTCTTTAATGGCGTAATCCTTAGCTCCAGCATCCCTTTCTTGAAACCATTTGAATTAATGTCCCAACCAGTCTTTACTAGCAGGTGTTTCAGGTTTTTCACTGTTACTTCTGCATCTCCGTTGGAATGTCGTTATTGTGGCGATGACGGTTTCCACAAGACTCTCAACTCATCCAGAAATTTTTTGTTCAGCTTTGAACTGTGGACCCATGTCTGATCTCAGGATATTCGGAACTCTGCTGAAAGCAAAGTGACATCGCAGTGTCTTTATCAGGGTTGCTGTGGTTCGTAAGCTTCTGTTATGTTACAATCAGATGGTTTAAATACAGGTTGCTATATATCAAATATTGTTCCTCGGCTGGCCTTGCTGCCAGGTAATCTTTACGCATCGGCTCTCTGTGCTGTGATGCTTAGTACCCCTGACACTCTAAGCATGATTCTTTCGCTTGATGTAATTTGATATTGCTGACCAGTGCATGATTTCATGGGCTCTCTGCTATACGAACGGCATGATTTGCATGGAAAAATTTGAGCATCCGCTTTATTTCTGTGGGTTATACGGTTCCCTCTCAGCATGAGCCCATATTTCAGGGACAACTTGTTGCCTGGTTTTGTGAACTGTCGTACGTAGTTGTCGTTAGATATATTCTATTGCCGGATCTATCTTTGGTATCGGTCATCAGCTGCAGCTTCCTTGTTCAGATACTCTGTAGGCAAGTCTGATACAGCCTCATGCACTGCGGCAATGATAATTCCTGACTGTGGCCATTCCATCCGGGCTGTTCAGCTCATCTTTGCCAGATCATCAACAGGTGCTCTTGACAGGGCATCTGCTATGACCATGTTCTTTCCTGTGTTTCCAAATGACCGTGAAGTTGTAGTCCAAGTTCAAGTGGTTCAGGACTGTAGGATTGTCAATCTCAATGAACCCATACAAGTTGTACAGTGGCACTAGCGACTTGTGCTCTGTAATGACAGTGAAGTGTTCTAGCCCAAGGAGGTATTATCTGTACTTCTCTATATTGGTCTTGATCGCAAAGCTTTCGAGCCCGACCATGGCATAGTTTTTCTGCCTCTTGTAGAAACATCGATGCACACTGGATTCATCCTGCTTCTGTAGAAGTGCAAACCCGATTCCTTTTTGTCCGGACACGCCAACCTTTCAACCTTGGTGTACCACGACGAACTTAGTGTACACCATCAAGTGCACTAAAGGTGACGTTTGGTATGTAAATGAAAGGAAGTGTTCATTTTCTGAGCGTTTCCGTGAACAGCTGGGCGGCATATGGAACCATCAATAGAAACACCAAATGCATTATACTATTGCCAGACCAATCACGATATCACAAACAACCTTAAGTGCACTGTCGTTTGTCACAGCACAAGAGACCACCACCGTAGACTCACTACTGAAAAACGCTTTATGAACTCTCACAGACTAAACGTAGACTTTGCCTCTCATTAAATGTCATATACACACCCATTTCCTTTCTATATGATTCCTGACTTTTCCCATCCATAAATATATTTGCATTATCCTAGTTCCTCCTCTCTGTGTCTTTCCATATATATATTCTTGTTTTTATTGTCCCTTGTTTCTATTCTAATTGTTTCACCCGTACTCCGTTGGTTCCAGTCTTCCATCTCTTTCTACATATATCACCTATTGTGTATGTATTCTCCATTCTGCCGCATGTAACTACATGTAGATATGTTACACATCTATACGTAGTTAACTGCAGGATAATTCTTCCATTCAATATAGTCTATAAAAACCAATAAACTTTGAATTAAGTATAAGGTATCCAGGTAGACAAGCGCAGACATCATGTGAATGGTGGCGGACCGGTCCACTTCACATACCCCCCAAAATGTCTGAAAAACACGCTTTTAAGCATGCTTTTAGCGAAATGTCGTAAATTTTCAAGTTTTGTACCACAAATGGATTGTTCTAGTTTTGGAATGTTAAAATAAGCAGAGATTGGGTTGAAAAGTTCGTAATAAGAAAAGGAGTGATGTGCACCTGTATTACTTACATACAGGGTGGGATTGTAATTAATACATCCACTCTAAGCCAAATAAGAAATGGCTTGGCTTGAGCGCCTTGTTTTGAAATGATATCGAGAAATCATTTGCTAAGGAATATCTCCTTTTTCGAGTTTTTCACTTTGAAAATAGATAATAGATGAGATGTGAACAGACGTGTGAGATAATCTCCAGTATTTGAGCCACGGCGAAAAAGTGGCATCAACCAATGTTTAACATAATTTTTGATATTTGTTAAACAAGCAACGAAGACTATTAAAAAGGGAAAACAACCATTGCTTCTTTCATAGTGTTATTGTGTTTCTGTATTAATTGGAAAGGTGATGTCGCCCATGAGTGTAGTGCACCATCGCTTAAGATTAAACTATAGATGTGTTGTTTACACAAGTGTGAGATTTCCTATATATTTTGTAATAAAGAGTTGCTGGGTTTCCCAAATTTCTTTTCTATTTTGTACAGGTATCATTATCATAACTCTTCGAAAAACTATGTAAGTTTTAGTTTTATAGATTTGAAACTGTAAACTATGTTCCTACCTGTATAATATATCACCAGAGACAAATCTTAAACATATTTGTTTGTAAACGTCTCTTCTCCTATTGATACTTTACTTCAGTGATCACCAACTGGCGGCCGCGGGCTGAATCCGGCCCGCCGAACTGTCCGATCCGGCTCGCGTCTGAATTGCAAAATAAATAGAGTTAAAATTGGTGTATTGGCAAGAAAACGAAGTTTAATTAGGAAACGAAGTACAAGTACTGTGACGATAAACATATTGTGTATGTCGAGGAGAACACTTCAATAAAAAGGCAATAATCATCTCTTAACGTTTCAAAGACATTTCATTCCTCATCATCAGAATCAAATATTTTTTGAAATCGGTATTTCTATCAATTTAAATACTTCTACAATAAGTCGTAGAAGTATTTAAATTGACAGAAAACAATAAAGGAGAAAGACCAAAATTTTGAGTGAGAACAAGAATGTGGGAAAGCACAAAAATGTGGGGAAAAACAAACCAAAAGGAAAAACAAAAAAGCCAACAACAAAGAGCAAACCAAAAACAAAAAAGAAAGCCCCAAGGGTATATGGTCAAAAAAGAGCTAAAGGGATAGAGGGCTGTTGGGAGTTAAGAGAGGGGTAGTCGCGTAAAATAAATAAACTTTCAAGAATGAGTAAGTCAAGATCGTTGGGAGCTCTGCCCAGCACGACTTTTACGACTTCAGCAAAAGCAGTACTGACAGTGATGGAAAAGGAAGTAAAAGCTGTGAAATACTTTGGCAATTTATTTGATGAAGCTTGATGTAGCTTTGAGGAGTTTGACCTACATAACGAGTTTCCTGTATACTTGGAATGTCCTTGGCAACGTAATGTTTATAATTGATATGGAAAGACTGGTTAGGGAAGCTGCAGTGAAATGCTTCTCTGCTGTCAAACCTAGAATTATTCTCACAACGATGACGATCTCGCTCTTCCTTCATAAGGATTGCGTACAAAAAAGACTTTGTATATGAGTTTCTGTTACGATGTGAAGCTCAATATGTAATACTACTTTCCTTTGACTTCATTGTCCCTACTAACAAGAGTATCTTTTCGTCTGTCTTCTTTCAAATGCTAAGATTCTTTCCCTTTTATTTAATACTTTCTACACATGTCGACTTCCTGTTCATACTTTAGAGACAAGTATACATCACACGAAATTTTTCGGATTTTGCTCCATCGCAAACCTTTTTACATTTTCTTGAGTTTGAGTGAAAATAATTTGGTGCGATTTGTCAAGAATTGTCATGATGTTTGAAATTTCTAGAAAAAGTTAAGGATGGAAGTGAAAGGGTTTATATGTCTATTTGATCGCACTAGAAAAGCAATTATCTAGTTTCGGAAACAGCACGATAACTGAAAGTATTAGCGCAAATACTCAGCTCACAAAAAGAAAAATAGAGAAAACATAAGTAGAAAATCGAAATTCAAACCTACCTATAAGTGCGTTTAATCTGAAAAGTAGATAACTTCCGTTACCTTCTACGTTGTTGGAAAAAATGGATTTAAATATCTCCATGACTTCAGGAGTCTCAATTAAAGTATTTTTATCTGTAGGAAGGCAACTCTCCCCCTCACCCCTACCCCCCGTCACACTTACCGCTAGGTACGGCCTTGGTCAGGATTGAGTTTGCTAAGAAGATGTTGTTGAGTACCAGTTATGGGGTGAATGCAGGGCGATCTATATAACAGGCCTAGCCAACATGCACCTGGAGGCCAGAGCTGGAGGCGATTGCAAAATATGGCCACAC
>JANTCA010091157.1:0-10669 GCA_024741275.1 Chironex yamaguchii
ACGAAAAAAGCTTTTAAGTATGATTTTAGCGCAATGTCGCAAATTTTCAAGGAGATTTTCAAGTTTTGTACCACAAAAAGATTGTTTAAGATTTTCAAGATACTTAATTTCTCTTGAACGTTTTGTTACAAGTTAGATTTAGAAACCAACATACGAAATTGCTACGACTATTAAACCAAATGGACTCCGGGATTGCACTTAAATCTCGATAGTGTTCATGATACTCGAGACGAAGGCTTGGAACGCGACAAAAAATTAGCTGGTGAGTATCTCTTGGACAACGAGGGCAAAGAAAGAGGGCTGATTAGCTACATTCCGATAGAACTATCAAGCTGCTTAGCCAATTTCTAAATGTCAATAAAGGCAATTCAATCACCGCAACGGTCACATGGAAGAAAAAACGAGAAGTTGTACCCCCTACAAAGTATACTGAGCTCTGTTGAGTTGAAGAGAAAATCAACTTGCCCTCAATGTGTTTGTATGCTTCTATAGCATTAGCGTATTGGCAGGAAAACGAGATTTGTTAAGAAAACATTGCAACGATAAACAAGTTGTGTATCCAGAGAAAAACCAATCCAATAAAAAGGCCATAATTATTTCTTTATGTTTCGAAGACATTCCATTCATCATCATCGGAATTTGTTGTACAATAAGTTGTACAAGTATTTATATTAACATGTTTTAATGTTTTTATGTTAATATACAATACTGGAGAGCTGGGGATAATGACTACTGGAAATACCTCACCTTTGGACTGTTCTCTCGTTTCCTCTCCCATTTCCATAGTCTTTTTAAAAGCAGAACTTTTAAATAGAAAATGATTTTGTATGCAACATTTTGGGGACCCATAAATTCTGGGAACCCTTTGCTTCAGCCCGGTCGGCTACCACTTAATCCACCATTGATCTTATGTGATACAGTTTGATGTATTTGATCAAAAGGGTTACAATATAGAATTGCCTAGGGCTTTATATATCCCATTCTATCTTTCGGTCATAAATAGTTTGTCATACCTGATACCTTTTAAACAGGTATGCAGTTAAAGCTAAGTTAAAGATACGTTGAATTTTTCATCACATTTAAGAATTAAACAGTGGTTACGCAGCCCTTTTTTGCCATTTGTTTATAACAATTGGTCAGTCAATTGTAGTAATGAAATAGTGGAGTTGCAAATTTCTTCTAACACCGTTTGGTGTTACGTACAGCAGTGGACGCACAGTTTATGCAACAATAAAGGCTAGGTTCTGTGGAAGATTACTCTCGCCTCCCAAATAGATGGCGATCCCCACAATTAATTTTCCATTACATTTGCCGACCTTCCCAGGCTAATTTACTGCTCCCCTTTAATTAGACTTGAAGATCCTTGCCAACCCGCTTCTCATTCTCAACCCCCCACTCTTTTACTTTTGTCAAAACCCCTTAACAGTCGCAGCACAAAATTTCTGTCAAAACAAATGCATCACGCTACCGTCAGTCACGAGATTTGAGAATTTTCTGCCGTGAGCAAAAGATTGTTGACTTAGCATATTCTAAACACGTCTATTCCAAACTCTCCTACTATTAAAACAGTTCCGATTTGTCAAGCTCTATAAGAGACATGTTGTCATCAGTAATAAGAAAATGAAGATTATAGTTTTGGCTCGAGAAAAACATGAAAACTTTTACTACATGTACACGTACGAAAGAAAAAATATCTGATGGCGATATTGACAAGAATATTCTCATATTCTAAATTAATCTTCATTTCTGACAGTTTTCACATAAGGGCACACCATTTATCAACGGGGCGTGCATTAATGAAAAAAATACGGAACATCACAATTGCATATAATAAGTTACTTTTACGTGTATGCACCAAACAATAAGTAACATTATGATAGTAATATCGAAATGAAAGATATCCTACACAAAAAAGCCAATACTTAAATACCAACTTAAGATTTACATGCAGTCAACTTAAAAACCACAATGCCATTACACATTGGTAAAATAATAAGTGAAAAAAGATATTAACAAAAGCAAAAGCAATTTCAGTTGCTGCACAATAACAGATTACATAAAAACATGTTATGATTGTTTAAATTTATTCAATAACTTCCAAATTTCTTCCTGCGAAATTTTCTGCTTTTAAAAGAAGACAAGGTACTATGTCATTATGATGGATACAAGGCAGCTCTTCAGTTAAGAAGCTGCGTTAACTTTACCATTATTCAGCTGGTCTGGAAAATCTGCATTGAGATTGAATCCAGTAAGAACACATTGTATTCTGTTTTGAAACGAAATATACTTCCAAAATAGCACTGCTCTAAAACAAAGTCAATTTTATGACGAGACAACATATGTATGAGACGACATATGTTCTCCCCCATTTCAACTCTTTGAGGTGGAGATAATAATTCACAAAAATTCAGTGCTCTGGGGCAAGTATACGTCCAATAAAATAAAAAATGTGTAATTTTACCGCCCTTGTGAATAAGAGAACGATCCATCCACGAATTTTCAACAAGGCGTAAGTCATGAGACAGCAGTAGATAGACGTATAACTAAGGAAGACTGGGACCAGACTACAACAAAGAGAACCAGTCAGAATTCTCTATCTACTTCCCAATCTGTCGCATGACTAAGGCCTCGTATGTCGAAAATTCGAAGACGGATTGTTCTCTTCTTCAAAAGGGCGGTGATTGCTAATAGCCTATTTTTCTCACGAGGTTTATAACACCAAACATTATTAAATTCAAACATTATTTGCAATACTGTGTTGAACACTTATACCTAACTACAGCCACTATTTCTGTACCAGTCGAAAACTCGGATATGATGCAAAGTGTGCAAATCTAAATACATTACTAATAATTTTGCTTAAGTTAAAGTGCTCATAAGTCTACAGCAGTAGGTAACATTTGTGTTAGTACATACTAACTTTATACTTGAAACATTATAGACTTTCCTTCTACTTACAACTTACATTATATAAATTTTATAAAGCACTTCATTTTCTACACTCAAAGACTTAAAAAATTAAATCATAAAGCTGTTCTCCATTCGCAAAATACTACTATGTCAGCTTACATTACTACTACCTATTCGAAAAAAACCTTTTAGAAGCCTTAGCACAAGGGAGAGAATCTTAATGTTGTTCTAGCAAAAACCAGTTTATGATTTAGATTGAGGTTATTAACAAGTAGTTAGTTTTAACTATAACTCGTGCCTATATTACTAAGTGCTATGATGCAAACAAAACGTCCTTCTCTTCAGCAACCTGTGATTGGTTGTGACGATTTATTTGTGCCCTAATCTTGGCTCGAATACTGTTAGTAAGGGTATCACGTCTCTTCAAATCCAGTCCATTCCACATGTGCTCATTCTCAGGTAACTCGTCAAAAGCATCTGCTAGGATATCGTGGAACATCTCATCCTCTACAGCCTTCTCGATTTCCTCTGTTTCTGGTTGTCCCGTTTTTGAGATGGCACTAATTAAACGATTTTCGGTCACCAAGCCTATCATGCGTTGAAGCAACACTTTGTCGGGGCGGCCAACTGCTTTGCTTTTGTTACGTTTTCCTTGACCGTCTAAGAAAAACAGAAAAACTAATATGAGTATGAAGTCCTACAGCACTGTACATAGAGATTTATAAAGGTGATGAGGCCAAAAACTGAGGGAAGTTAACACTGATAAATCTATGTCCTGCAAATAAAAAAAAGCAAAATGAAAATAAACTAATGTCAGAGAGAAAGAAAGTGTAATATACACAAAGATAATTGAATGTAAGAAAATTTAAGAGAGCAAAAAGAAAGGTATGCACTCTTAAGTCAAAAAATAGAGAAGATAACCGAATGACTAGTAATCTGAATAACATGAATAATAAGTCAGAGATCCAGAGGACGAGAAAGGAGAAAATCTAATACCCAAAAAGTTCTGAAGGAAAATGAAAGACTAAAGCAATGAAAGTAACAACAGAATGAAGAAAAAAATTAAAAATTTTATGAAAATTTTCTGTTGAACCACTAATGGAAGATTCACAAAAGAAATTAAGAGCAAATTGATGCCAATGCAATTCAGGTCTTTTAAAAATAATGACTTCTAATTTTATATCCATGCTAGTGGGGAGAGAAGAATTGGTGATAACGACAGGTACGTACGTACAAGCGGACGTTGGTAACACATGAATTAATGGTTAATCCAATGCAATTAAAGTGCAGATTGTCATTCCAATAATGAAGGAAAAATATGCCGTATACAAAACACACCTTAATTTTCAGATTAGACAATAGAACAATCCTGAGTACTTCTCAATTAATAACAGTCACAAGTAAGACTGAAAATGGACAATATGCAAGTTAGGCTACTTAAGTCCCAGTTAAAAATTCACTGATAATTTCACAACAAGATGGGATTCACAAATTGAAATGAAACTTCAACATGTTATAAAATATAGCAGACATCTTCTGGATAATGCACTAATAAGCTACGTTGATGGGAATTTTGTGGATAACTATCTGGTTGTGGAAAGGCTCTGCACACTAAAGGCAATATATAATGCATTCCTGTGTTTTCCCATGCTCTTAGCAGTTAATTTCGATTAGCTGTTACTGACATTTGTCATGGTGTTAATAGGTATGCATCTTATAGATATTTCTTCTAGACAATTCTTCAACAAAATATAGACCGTTGAAGATGTCAATGACATTGAAAATGTAACATAATTAACACAGAAGAAACGAAAATTGAAAACAATAATCTTGGGCGCACAAAATCATTTGCAATCCTTATATCATAAAAGCTTGACAGCGACGTCTAGTACGAAGTTTACATTACAGTAGACTACCAGGAACTAAGTTTTATAACCAACAACAACTGACCAAATGCAGTTGGATACCATAAGTCTCTTAAAGATCAACCTGGTGTTCACCATTGTGGTCTTTTCTTTCTCAGATTTATGTTTTATGTACAATACTTTGTTCTTAAGCTAGCTTTGGTAACTCACACTTAACCACCATAAAAGAAAATGTGTCTTAAAAGGAAATTAAGACTATCACTGTGAATTGCAGTTGCAGGATATAGGCAAATACAAGACTAATAGAACTTGGATAAAAAAGCCACTGAGTAAACAGTGAGTAAAATACCATTGGATCATTTGTTGTAAGTTTCCTACTAGAAATTGTGATCAGAGTACATACTGACAAGAAGAACAAAATGTGTGCTGCTTATGTCTCTGATCTCAAAGACAAAAAATGTACCATTAGAGACACAGAGTATACACCAAGACAGTTGGAAAGAACTAGAAGATGGCCAATGATTTAAACTTGTTCCCCTGCTCTACACAACCTGGTACACGAGAGACACGAAGTGGTTGATACTCTCAAGATCAACTTGAGAGTAGTTCCTTTAACAGTAATTAGAAGTGTCATCACAGCAAAGAAAAACTGCAAAGTCAAAGCACTACATAACGTATGTTGCAAAAGTGTAAATTGCAACACTTTTATGGTCAGGTAAGGCTTGAGAGAAATTTGCATGACATGACAATTAACAAGCAAACAGTGCCAAACGGCTGATGAAAAAATTCAGCACATCTTGCTTTACAGAGCAATTTCAATAGCTCCATCTGATTAGCATTATCACTGGAAAACTGTAAATAATCATGTAAAGAAAAAAAAAGCAGCAAAAACAAATAGGTCTTATAAACATTTCCTAAAGATGAACAGGCCATGTTTATAAGGATGTCTATAGAGTGCTACTTTAAAAGTAAGGTCCTTGTTTTGACATTTTTGTCTATGGCATGTTGAAAAATAAAAAGTAAAAACCTGTGATACCTTTTTGTTTGTTTGACTTGTCATGCACTATTCTCCCCTTCTGATCACGTCTGTCATCAAACATAGGAATCTTAAGTTTGACCATTGCCCTCCCATTGGCTCTCTTTGTTGTACGACAGATTAATTCTTTCATAGGTCGTATTACAACTCCTTCAGCTTTATTTGTTCCTGCAGACAAAAGAAAGATATCAAATGCTTGACAGATGTATGATAAAGTACACACCATTGCTGACAGAGGCATATTAATTAAAGAAATATGAATCAAGAACACTACCTTTCAAAAGTACAGCCACCTTGAACATTTGTGACATTGTGCAAAAAAACAGACTTCAAAGCTTACCATATATATGTACTATTTGCCATTGGATACTCTGTGAGTGTCAGACAGAAAAGCTTTTAAGTATGCTTTGAGTACAACATTGCTAATTTTGACGATTTTCAAGATTTGAACCACAGAAGACTGTAAAAGTATAGTGTATGAAATTTAAATGAAACATATTATTACTAATACCGACAGCTTAAGGGCTCTGCACTCCTCTAGTTTTTTTGTGCTGCATAGATATAATCATGTTATGGAACACACACATTTTGGGCAAGACCATAAGTTGCAGATAGGACTCTGACTTAACACTGCTGACTTAGCTAAATTTTTGCACAAAGTATACAAGAAAACTAGGTTCCCCAATTTTTGGTGTACAAGACACAGTTCTTAATCAACGTTGGACATTTTCAAAACATATGTTTTATGCACTCTAATTATGGGTAATTTAACGCCAATTTGACTGAACTAATTAATGATCAATATATCATGTCCATAAGTGGAAACTGAATGAAGGCAATGTTGCCAGACTGGAGTGTCCGAGGAGAGTACTTTGCATATTTTGGCCTATGAAAATCACTAATGACGAGCTTTATCACTGAACAGTAACATGTCTAGTAGGTGAGATGATAAGGTGCAGAGGATGGAGGTCAATAGGACATATTCTAAATGCCACACAACAACAACTCAGGAGTAGCACTGACATGGACAACTGAGGGAAAGAGAAAGAGAGGGTTACAAACAACATGGTGACGAAGTGTGGAAGCTAAGCAAAAGGAACTGAGGTGGCACTGGGTGGTATTGAGTGTTTGACTTTTCATACGTGCCTGAAAAATCATTCAGCATTTTTTGCCACAGCACTTGCTTTAGGTGACGGCATTTATGATGGCATTACCAAATGCCATCACGGATTTCGAGGACTGGCTATGAGTTTAGTGCATGGCAAGTAGAATACAAAATTTGAAAATGTACTGCCCTTTTAGAAAATAAAAATGATCCTATCATCACATTGAATTGGTCACATGAAAACTGTCACACTTTTGAAATTTAAAATAATTATTTAACCAACTTGGAGAACTGTAACAAGTTTTGGTAAATTCCAGGTCAAAACATAAAATTATTTATCACCAAAGTAACAACAGTCATGTCTGGAAACATTTTATAAGTCTCATATTTGTTTAACCACTATAGATTTTTATCTAGGCCATGCTTGCTAAGACAGAGGCATATAATTAATTAATAACCACTGTAAAGTTCACCTTTGATTTGCAATTCAAACATACTTCTTACCTAATGGGAGGGATGGCAAACCAAGCTGTTCTGGAACATAACTGTCAAATCCTAATTCATAATGCATGGCTTCATTAACTTTTCCAATTAAGAGTGGCTTCAAGTGTGGTATTTCCAATTGGTCTAGTAATCTCAATGTCATCTCAAAATCAAGGTAACCTAGTTAAGAATGAGACAAAAATATTTATTTTAAATCAAATCAGAACTGCACAAAGGGACTCAGTATTGAAATGCTACTAACACAGTATGATACGACTAATTTAAAGTATAGTACACCATACCAAATGATATGACATGACATTACTACTTTACTAAGAATATTCTGAGATTTACATGTTCAGTTTTTCATTTTCTGGTTTCATGAAAAATGAATCAAAACATATTCTCATTTCCAGCTTCTCTTTTACTTCCATGATCTATAATTTCACTCACGTATTTCATTGAATAACATTGTAAAATATTGTTAACTCTGCTGTAATTTTTTAAAGCAAGGCACAGACATTCTCTTGATATTGAAAGATAAAAATATCTGTCCTCTTTAGTCACACTATTACATTGTATATTCTCATTGCACTTGGAGTGCAAACAACAGAAAAGAGTAATTGTTGGCAATGCAGATGTGTTGACTTAAAGAAGTCTTTGGAGTATTGTTGACCAACATCAGAAGTCTTAAAATCACATATCATAAAATCCCTGGGCTTATAGACGTTCATACACATTTTTAGGTGGGCTTATATTTAGGGGGGGCTTATATACAGGGGGACTTAATGTGTAAAACCTCACAAAAGAACAAAAGTAAAAGCAGAGGTTCTATGAAGCATAGAAGGGATGCCTGGAGTTAAGGTGGGGGGTTGTCTTCTCAACAACATCCGATATGCAAACAACACTATGCAAAGACAGAAGAAGACTTGCAGGAACTACTAAACAAAGTCAACACCGTGAGTACCGAGTACCGTTTGAGTCTCAACAGTAAAAAGACTTTTACGATGGTCATCACCAAGTCTGCAGTTGTTCCCACAGTCAACATAATGGTAGAGGGCAACAAGATAAAGCAAGTTAGTGAATTGATGGTAGAAGTGTGAAGGAGGTCATTCGCCGGCTGGGTCAAGCAAAATTCATGACATTGCGAACTGTCCTGTCTAACCCAAGTATAGACCTGAAGATTAGAATTCACATAATGAAGACATTTGTGTGGTCCATTGTTAAGTATGCCTGTGAAACATGGACTGTAAGTCAAGCTCTCGAAAGAAGAATCAACAGCTTTGAAATGTGGTGCTACAGGAGGATGAAAAGAAACAGCTGGACAGCAAGAGTGACAAACGAAGAAGTACTGCAGCAGATGGGGAAGCACATGGAACTCATGGCAGACATAAAAGCATTACAGCTGTGATTTGTTGGTCACGTATACAGACCGGATGGTTTAGAGTGCATGGTGTCGGCTGGGATGTTGTATGGAAAAAGGGCTAGAGGCAGACAAAGAACAACGCAGTGGGACATCATCATGAACTGGCTGGGAGTGGACAGCAGGATCACGAAGGCACGAAGTGTCAGAGACAGGGAGCGGTAGAGAGCCATGATCACCAACGTCATTTGGCATGGCACAGCATAATGATGATGATGAGAGGTTCTATATATACTCTGTCCATGTTCACTCAGTATCACTGCCTTCTGCACTACCAATTTTGGATCCAACATCACTTTCATCAGCCATGTTGATGCCATTGTCATTCTCATCGGCTTCAATGTAACCATCACTGTCATCGTCCAAACCCAAAGGGAACTCTTTGGCATCATCAAATGTGTTGTCAGGCATTTTGTATTCAGGGAATTTTTCAATATTAAAGAGGCTGTTGTCTGAGCCATACAACTCCATACTTAAGCCACACTTCTTGACACCACACTTGATTGCATCCTGATTCAGCCATGACCAAGCTTCACCACACCATTTGATGATCATTATGAGACAGTCTGATGTGCTCAATTTTCTGTCGACAAACAAGTCTGAATGACAACAGTCTGAATGACACATGGAAGAAAATCTAGGTCCATGTGTCATTCAGACTGTTGTCTTACATCTTCTTCAAAGGGTTTGTTAACAACAACATCAAGAATTTGTGCATAAGGGGTAAGTCCTAGAGGAACATTCACTAAGTTCATTTTGCACTTTTTTTGAAGCTGTTTAATTTCTTCCGTCTGCTAAGCACGGTGAACATCAGCAATTAGAATTTTGCTGGGTCAGCTGGGAGTAGGTGGGTTTAGAAAGAAAGTTCCCCAGTCATTAGAAATCCATTTTTTCATCAAATTTTTGTCATTTAAGCTTTCTCAGGAAACAATGTTTTCCATTGAATCCTAACTATACACCAAGAATCCCAAATGTAAGCCCTGGGCTTATATTTTGGGAGGCTTATATTCAGGAGCATATTTTGGCTACTTTAAAGGAGTGTCTATATTTGGGGGGTGTTATATACAGGAGGGCTTACATTAAGGGTAATTAATCATATATCAAACCAATTGGCCAATGTTGATGTTTCTATAGCTATTGATCCAGCAAGATGAAGAGAATATCATACAGGAGATTAGGATGTACTGTGATATTCAAATGTGATAAACACCAAATTGATGTTGTCATTTTTCTATTGTTTCTAAGGCTTGCATTTCTACGTCATAATAAATCAAGAAACATTGGAAATTTTATTGAACTCATTAATATTTTTCAGCAACTGCAGCCAGGAACTCTGTGTTTCTTTGACAATGAAAGGATTACATATTCATTTGATGAGTCCAGAAAACAGCTTAAATTTGTATTTTTGTTGAAGTAAGGTAGGAAATTCAAAATCAATAAGAGCAATTTAGATATTTTCAATCATAATGGACAATATACATAACATTACTGATGTTTAATAGTTTGCAATACCCATCAGATTATGTTACCAGGGAAACAATGAAGAGCTCAGCCTCGTTGACATATTGAGTAATCAGTCAGCTTATGGGGTGAGTATGAGGAATATGATATTTTGAGCACAACCATGTCATTGCTATTATGCAAAACTCTTTGGGTGCAGTTCAAGTCAAGTCCATGAATAATGTTTTGTTACCCTTTCTTATTGAGTTGGACATTGATCTTGTCTAAATGGACAGACTAAAAGCTGATCTTGATTTTCACAACATGTGCAAGGAACAGACTGATTTTCAACAAAATGTGCAAGGAACAGACTGATTTTCAACAACATGTGCAAGGAACAGACTGAT
>JANTCA010091159.1:0-13349 GCA_024741275.1 Chironex yamaguchii
CTCGCAGCTACGAGATGTAAATAATACAACTTTGAATTTGGCGCCTTTTGACTTCTTCGTGCTACCATCTTGGTTTCGCTTGTTTGTACTATGTCACGTGATACTGCACGCATTCTAGTCCTCTTATTTCTATGGTCTACACTCGTTACCTCAGTGAACATTATGTCTGTGACTGGTATTTCAACAATGTCGAAGTATGTTTTATCGGTTTCAGCATCTCAATGCAGAGAAGCTGAGATATTTCAAAGGAATTTCTCTAAGCAACGTTATCAATCTGTTTACCAGGAACTTTAAAATACATCTTGTATTGCAATGAAAGTTTATATTTATGGGAATCAATTTCGTATCAGCGAAGCTCAAAAGTACAACCCGGCACTGTTTATGATAACCCCATGCCAAATATCAATCTATTGACATTGAACTTCCATAAACATAGGTCTTGAGAGCTTGACGCCCGCGGCCAGCTGTGTCCTGCTCACTCCGCCTAGGCTCTTTAAATTCAGTCTGTGCGGAGCCAGGGATTAGCTCAATGCTACTGCATAAAGTTGGTGGTGTGACATGCTTTAAATCCAATCCATTCCTCTTTATGACAATCGATTCACTGATACCACAAACCATCTTGCAAAATAAGAATTTATTACACATTTTCAAGTTTAGAATATTTTGAGGCATAAATAACTCATTTCTTGTAGCCTGACGATGTGAGGAGCTCGAAACGTGGCTCAGAAAAAGCTCATGACATGATCAACTTCCGTTATCCAGATGGTTCTGGTTGCAATCCAGCTCCAGAGGCAGAATTGTCGTGCCCAGTCCCTTAAAGTACTATCATGAGATCATTCGCTTGCAAATTGACATTGAAAACTTTAAACAGGTTAGATAGTTGATAATAACATCTATAGAAAACGGTCATTTTCACACTATGACAACGGCATCACAAGTGTTCAAACGTAAACATTAAAGAACATATTAACATTCAACTGGTTAAGAGAATAAAACAAAAAAAACAGCTAGCGTGTCATTCGTCAAATGTATTTTGAAAAAGCAGAAAACATTACTGTTGATTATAAAATGTCGAATACAAAGTCCTCCAGACCTGACATGCTTCATTACAAACAGGGATTTGCAATAAATAAAAATGAAGAGATTCAATATCACTCAGTCTTGCACACAAAGGATAATGGCGCAGGGATGGGCGAATTTCAGGTTCTAGGGCCATATTTAGTTTCATGCGCCATATTCGATTTAAAGAGCCATATTTGGTTCTATGGCTCATATTTGGTTCTGTGCCATATTTAGTTTTATATGCCATATTTGGTTCTATTTGTAGTATTTAGTTCGATGGGTCATATTTGGTTCCATGGTCCCTATTTGGTTCTATCGACCATATTTAGTTCTCTGCGCCATATTTTGTCCTATGATTCACAATTGGTTTTATGCACCATATTTGGTTCTATGGTCCACATTTGGGTAAATGAACGTGTAGAAACTACACGGGAAAACACTAGTTAAGAAGGAAAGTTTTAATTTAATTTTATTGGTGACAGGGTCATCGGTCACCTTTTTGCCAGTTTTGCAGTTTATTGCCAGTATACCTTTTTCCGGATAGTCCGTATTTGGCCCGTATTGCGAATTTGCCCAGCACTGCACGTGTCACTCCGGATAACATCTCATATAACAAGACAACAAATTATAGGAGAACAAACTATAGCAAATGAGTTGTATTTTCCAAATGAGTTCTATTTTCCAGAGGCTACTGTATAAAAAATAAAATTAATACAGAGACGGCAAAAAGGAAAGATAAACCCATTATCAGTATGAAATCTGTATTTGGAGCAACATCTAGAAGCTAGCATTGTACACCAACAAAAACAACACTTTCTTGTTTTTGCTTCGCACCAAATCCATGGGTTCATCCTATGGCCTGTGGTACGGGGGTGGCCCGGGGGGTAGAGATTCCGAATCCGAAGCTAAAATGAAATAAAAATAAAACATAGTTTAACAACAAAAAAAAAATTTCAATTACAAGTAAAACAATCGATACAGTGAAGAAGCTTACCAAATGGTATCAGTTAAATGGTATCAGTTAAATGGTATCAGTTAAATGGTATCAGTTAAATGGTATCAGTTAAATGGTATCAGTTAAATGGTATCAGGTAAATGGTATCAGTTAAATATTCTGACGACAGGGAAGACCGCGTGTCCCTTCACTCACGACTTGGCGAAGGATGCCATCAGAATCATAAGATGGATAAGAAATTTGGCTTATTATTCCGTCCAAGGACTTGCCCTTACACATCAACTTCAAAGACTACGAAAAGATCTTCAACAGTGTAGACAGAAACATGCTATGGAGGTCACTGAAGCACTATGCAATCCCTGAGGAGAACATTAAGTACACCTACCATGAGCTGCAGGATCTTCCATGCCGGTCAGCTGTCACAGAGCTTTGAGGTGAAGACTGGGATGTGTCAGGGGTGCCTGTTGCCACCATTTCTATTCCTCCTGATCATCGACAGGATCATGAAGTAGAATGGATGATCTAGAGTTTGGTGACGATCTGGCGCACCCGTCACACGACCACAGTCAGATGCAGACCACTCGTCTCGAGACCATGTCAGGCGGCACTGGGCTTAAGATCAACAGAAACAAGACACAACTTCTGATGATTAACAGCACCACTAATATACCAGTCACGGTCAGTGGAGAGCTTTTCAGGCAGGTGGAGTCCTTCGTCTACCTGGAAACTGTGATCGACGAACAAGGAGGCACAGATCAAGACGTATCAGCCAGGACTGGCTAAGCAACAACAGCTTTAATCATGCTAAAGATTATCTAGGAATCTAGAGAGATCAGCATGAAACCCAAACTCCGCATCTTTAACTCCAATGTGAAGTCAGTTCTGCTTTATGGATGAGAGGCGTACAACAAAGACAATGGAGCGGAAGATTCAGACATTCTTCAACACCTCTCTGAGGCGCATTTTCAACATCCGATGGCCAGAAAAGATCCGAAAAGACGACCTGTGGAAGCGAGCAGGACAGGAACCACTACCTAAACAGATACTGCGAAGGACGTCCGGCCGGAGTGGACACACCCTTAGGAAACTAGTAGAATGCACCACACATCAAGCTTTGACCTCAAACCTACAAAGACGGAAGACGAGGGGTCGGCCCCGCAACAGCCGGAGACGAAATACAAAGGCAGAGCTGAAGCAGTAGGGAACCAACTGGATCGGGATGACGAGGGTAGCCCAGAACAGAGTGCGCTGGCAAGGGATTGATGAAGACTTATGCTCCACAGGGAACGTTGGGCCTAAATAGATCCTCTCCGAGAAACAGCAAGATTACAACTGAAATGAAGCTGGAACTAACTAGTAAACGGTTCTGATAAAAAGACAAATGAATATCGCTAAATATTTTGAATTAGGGTTTAGTAGATCAGTACATACGACGGATCACGTACAAAATTACTGATTGTTACGACGACCATTATCGCATACTACAAAGCACGAAACAGTCAGGGGGTGGAGGGGGGTGCTACTTCCAAAGAGCTTTTTGTGACCAAGCACCCTCAAGCGTTAACAGTCTAAAGTGCCTATACCATGCACCCTTTCTTTGATTTTGTGGTTGTGTAGGCCCCCTCATCATTTCCCGCAAATACACCACTGCTAAGATCAAACACTGTAAAACATCGTCAGAAGAATAACAAAAAAACATTTGCTGCTGACTTTAAGTTGAACATTATGCATAATTTCTCAACTATAAATCAGTCAAACGACACGTTGACATAAATTTATACACAGAAATAGCCTCCACTAAGACAAGTAAAACTAGTGAAATGGCAAAGGTGTGAGCTACTATCAAGAAAATGAACGACATCAAAACACTCTGAAGACCTTAAGCGCAGATTCGCTTATGCGACAACAAAACCAGTGTTAAGACATGCTACAATAGATAATATAACTCTTGAATTCAGGTTGGATGGCGCATAGGCTTCTATACTACATACCGCACTTAATATCATATGAAGAGAATAACCACCGAAAGAGCAGTTACCTGAAACCTTGCCACCTATACTTAATAAAATGGAACCCCATTTACACTTTCACAATGGGATCGATCCAAAAAGGGATCAATACAGTTGGAGATCGATTCCGAAATTCTGTAGGGGTTTCCATGGGACCAACCTAGGCGTTGCTGGCGAACTCGACGCGGGGTGACAGGTGAACAGTTTAAAAGCCAAGAAATCACATCTATTGGCCAACCTGGTGTTAATAGTGGATGTTCCCCACATAACCTTGCAAGATATATACTGGTACATGATGGATGGTGTCGTGGAGTTACGTCTTCTCAAGGAAGCTTAACAAATACATATACATATATATATGTATAGATCGTTTGTATCCAATGCTTCTATATATAAGCACTTGACACAAACAATCAAATGAAACAATCACATGCAGGCAAGTAATAAAGACAAATGTGTGCACGTCATTAAAAAGAAAATTAAACGTAAAACAAATTGAAATGTAAGACAGCTTTAGTGTACTACCTTGATCAGACGGCATAGGAGGGGGCATGCGATAAGGAGGTGGGGCTGCAGAGCGAGGGGGTTCAGTTGGAGTCCTACAAAGTAAGCAAAAGAAAACGGGGTCCAAACGGTGCACAATAACAACGAAAATAAATGTGATGCAGTCTTAAAAATGAAAAGAAATACTAACAGATTATGAAATGAAATTGTAAGACAATGTAAAATATTATCAAATAAAAATATAATACACAATCAGAATAATCAACAACATAATAACTAAACTAACGATAAAACATCCACTACTAGATTGACTTTGTTACCTTCTTTCTATGACTGATCGGTGCACGGGGACGCCCTCTCTGTTTCCCTAGCCATCGGGTGGTGCAAGCACAGCGAATGTTACAGTAGGGGGTTAGTCAACTGGTTGCACGGTCTGTTTAATCCATTCCGTTAAGTGCTGAGTGCTAAGCTGGGAAGCAGTATGTTCCCTTTTAAAAGTCTTTGGCATGACCCGGTCGTGGATTCGAGCCAACAACTTTAGGCACGCAAAATGAGCACCCTACCAATGCCATTTCTGCTGTTAAGTTAAAGGCTGCATACTATTCTTGTGGTTACGTCATGTATTAACTTTGATCGGCCATTCTACAAACATTCGAATCCACAACCTCCCACATGGGAAGTGAGTACTCTACTGCTATGCTATTGCTAGTCACTATTTATTTAAGAATCGAAGCTGGATTGAGCACCCACGGACAAACAAAACATCTTAGTAAAATACAGTTTGATAGAGAACTGCCAAACGTATCATAAGTAATGTAAAACTTTGATAGGGCTAGTGAACTTAGGAAAGCTCATTAGCAGAGTGGGCAATCATTGTTTTAACTGACATGAGTATTTGTGTTAAATAGATATTGGTTGATTATGTTGTCACGTGATTTGTGTATCAGGCGGTTAAAGCGTGCCAGCCAGCTCATTAGTAGCACGTGAGGCGAGAGCTGTTTATCGTGGTGCTCGGGTCTGCAAGACAAGCTAGATCAGGGAGATGTCATTTGGAACAAAGAACATGCGTATGTGTACCTATGGGCAGGTGAGTGCTTGTGTGCTACCGTTTGTGTACAACTTTAAGATTTCATCAACCAAAATTCCAACGAAATACAAAGCAATACTGGTTTGAATTGTTCATAAACTTGTCTCTTTTGGTTATCTACGTCATTCATCAACACTAGGTGGAAACCACAGTCTAATGATAAACTTGATAATGAGAACTGAAACAACGAATATTTTCATATTAACGAGAGGCTTGTTTCTGATATTGACATTCTTTCTTTTGATAACATAAAAAATGCCATATTAACAGAACATAAAGCAAAATTAAATCATATTATGTGGTATAAAACTCGATAATCGCCTTGAAAATTTGTGACATTGCGCTAAAATCATATTTAAAAGCTTTTTTCGTCGGACACACTTCAGAGTACGATTGTCAGAATTTTCGGATAATTGGCACAGCTAGATCGTCTTTTCATCAAAGTGTATTGGAGTCTGTCTACATTAAAACAAGAAACCCAGTACTCTGTAGCCAGAAAGAGTTCTTTTTTCACTTGGACTCTTCAAATAATGTTTTGTTTCTTCATTTTCTCTTTCTTTGCTTCCACATTGTTTATGATTGGCTAGTTTTGCTACATGTTTCGTATAAATAGGTTGCCATATAACATATACTTTCCTTTCTGACGTTTCATACTCTGCAGAGTGTGAGACAAAAAAGCTTTTAAGTATGTTTTTAGCACAATGTGGCAAATTTTCAAGGAGATTTTCATATTATGGTCATCAAGTTACGTCTTACAGTAAGTCAGTCGGATATTATGATCGAGACTCATCTTGACACCAGCGTCTTCCGCACTCGACGTGGACTGCAATCCCAAGACAGAAGACTTCTGCCAAGTACCGACATGTCCATGTCAGTAGCCAAATAAATAAACCATGTGCTTGCAACTGCAGTTTTACAAAGACGACATCATGGATCAAGTGGTAGGGTAACTTACAAAATCTACAAAGCTTACCACATGATACCACGGATTGCCCATTATATTCTCTCCACTAAGAAGTTTATGTTTGTACTGGTCTCTATTCATCTGTCTGTCTGTTTGTTTGTCTGTCTGTCTATTTGCAAAATACCTCGAATATGTCAACGTATTATGCTGAAATGTATACAGGATGTTTGTATTCTGACTGGCTCAAGCCGATTCATTTTTGGCGATGATCCGTATTAAATTATATATTCTGGATCATTTAAAAACGATTGGCTATGATATTTTTGTAAAACCACAACTAGTGACGAAAACCTCCTAGGAAAAACCCAGTTCCCATGACACCGATTAGTACAGCTCATTGGATACTCAGATCACCACATTGGCTTGGCCAAGTACTTCTAATTTAGAACTGTGGAAGCTACAATGACAATCAAGATGGCAAAATCAACTGATGCATTGAAAATGCTGCAACACATTGAATATGCAAAACACAGGATGGACAATTTTACACAAAGCAGTTTCCAGATGAGCAAAAACACTTTAACTAGAGACGAGACGGAATATCCACAAAGTTACGTCAAACTGAACTGTTAAAACCAGTCGCATCACTGGCCAATAGTAAAACCTAGATCATGAAGATAGAGAGAATGATCTGAAAAATAAAAAAGCATACCCAGGGGGAGGAGGGGACGGTTGATGCTCCCTTGGCGTCTTGGGCTCAGCAGCATACGGTTCCTCTTCTAATGGACCATATGGAAAGGAGCCATTGGGTGAACGAGGTGTGTCTTTACTGTTCATCTCTCGAAGACTGTAAGTTGCTCGACGAAGTGATCGATGATGGCGAAGTTGATCCCTAAACAACACAACAAAGAATGAAATAAAAATAAACAGGAACATTAGACTAATACACAAGCTGCAACGTAGCATTAATGTGTTGCATATTTTGGTATTCTGATGCAATAAGATATTAAAGGTAACATGAGGCATGTACACCAACAATTCCACAAGAAGAAGAAAGAAGAAAATGAGGGTAAAATCGAGTTTGTTAACGAAATGTTAAGATATTTTAGAACATTTCAGGGTTTTAAAAACAAGATGGAAAAATCAGGGTCCAAATTCTTAGAACTGATGACTTTATTCTAACAGTGGTCTGTAGGCAGTAAATAACTTACACCTTATCTAAGCACCGCACACCAAGAAGCCACATTTTGGAAATTCTTACGCCTGAAAGTGCAGAGTTTGGCAACTTTTGCAATACTTTAAATGTTTGGAGGTGGACTCAAACCATGATCGTAGGATCAGACACGTGCTTTTGATCACTCAAAGATTTACTTCTGACAGATGTTGAATATGGGAGTGCAAGAGACAATTCACTGATAAATGTATTACCTTGGAGTAACAGCATCCCTCTTTTCTCTACGAAACAAACATAAAGTAAAAAAATGTTGTACTCTGAAAGTATTAATTTATAGCTCATACGAAATGACAAGCACACTAAATGCAAAAAATTGAAATACCTTAAACATAAAATGTAATTATGTCATTTAAAACATTGGTACAGTTAAAACACACAATGAGATTGGGGTGTTTACCATGCTTAAATAAAAATCTTGATGCTCAAGTAACTTACAAGACTTTGCCTACATTCTCAGCGAATAGTTACAGCAGAAATTGCATAAAATTCCGTCACAAATTGCCAAGGTTAACTAAGCTATTTCTCAGCTGTTTAAGAGCTCACATAGTTTAATTGTCAAACAGTAGCTACAATATCGTTGCATAACAGATACATTTGCTTTCTAATGTAGCCGTGTCTGAGCTTCGAGAAATGATAAAAATTCAAAATCGCGTCACTGAAAATCTAAAATTAAGTTGCTTAACATCTGAAAAAAGGTGGATAAACATCCGAAAACCATTTGCAAAACATATAGAAACTAGTTGATAAAAATACGAATACAAGATAACAAACGCGTGGAAATAAGTTCATAAACATACAAAAACAAGTTGATAAATGTTTGAAAAGCAAGTTGAAAACAAAGAGGCACTAAGGTGCTAAACATCTGAAAACAAATCGCTAAACATCTCAAACAAGTTGATAAACATACCAAAAGCAAATCAAAACTGGTTTATAAACACACAAAACAAGTTTGTAAACATCAAAAGGTAAATCGTCTCCACATTCTAGGAATTCTTACTACATGATTTTCAACATTTGAAATAACTAAAGTAGCATAACAGGTGGACACAAGGGTATTCAACATGAAAAAAAATTAACCGAAACGACTTCATAGTGAGTCACCATGAAAACATTAATTTCTCAAAATGAAAATTCAACTTACACTCCTTCGCGTTTGCAACACATGATGTACGTCAAAACCACGATGAACAGAATGCCAAGGAGAATGGGCACGAATAAGATCATTAATTCACTTGACATGTTTCTTCCTCTCTTGTTATAGCGAACGGAGACGTAATTTGAATCTGAGAAACCCATTCCAGAGGCACCACTAGCGCCACCCGACTGAGCAGCTGATTTAGGAGTTAGCACAATCTATGATAAACACGGAGAAAAAATCCAGTCATTTGAAGACACGGGAGCATCCAGAAAGGAAGTATGCTCTGAGAGTTGATGGGTGGATAGAGTCAAAAGCGTACTGTAACATACAGGGTGGGTGGGTTCTTCAAATTCAAATCCTGAATACACTTTCCTTTTTCATGGTGTATCGCAACTTCTTCATCCAACATATGTTATCATGAAACACCATAAACAACACCGCCACTGTCCTCATCACCATCATAATTGTCTTCATAGTCATCCTTATCAACAACATAAGCTTTGTTTAAATTAAAACTTGTCACGTTAAGAAAAACGGAACATTTCATCCGTGCACAAAACTACTTACGATTTGCATTATTGAAAATATCATAACAGCATCATTTCAATAATCATAAGATTGCCAAGTGCAGTACTCTGATTTGGGTCTGGTATAATACTGTTGACCTAACACTAAATCAAATTTCAAATGATGCATCCTCAGGCATATGAGACTCACCAGGGTCACCTTACACCAATCAACAATAAACTCAGGTGGAAATATATTGTACACATTAGTACTGCCAGCATTGAGGCGACCAGAGCAGTAAGGGGCTTTCTTTAAGGCAGCAGGAAGAGGAGAGCTGGAACTGATTGTGACGTAGACCCTAAGGAAGAACAAAGTATCTATAAAAATCTTGAAAAGTGAGCTTTTACAAGGAAGCCAACAATTCGTGAATTTCTTAAGGCAGAAGGTGGACCAGGAATTACTAGACAGAAGAAAAATAAAAATACTTTTCAAGAAATATATAACATTTTTGGATTGTGTACCTACAAGCTTAGTAGTATATGAATTTCTGTGCCGATGTGAACCTCAATACGTAGGTCGCACTTCTCAAAGACTGAGTGACATGATCAAACAACATGTTCCAGCCACTGTGCACCAAGCATCAATTCCTTCTAGAGAACAGCCATCTCGCGCTTGCAAAGCAAAAATGACTGCCAAAAAAAACATGCGATTCTGCCATAGGCCAACATTTACTAGAAAATTCAGAATGCGCCAAAATGTATAAGGACGAGAATTTTGGGATAATTGGCACAGCTAGATCGTCCTTTCACCTAAGTGTACTGGAGTCTGTCTACGTTAATTTTCTCTTTGTTTTTTTCCTTCCTTGTTTTTGGTTGGCTAGTTTCAATACATGTTTCGTCTAAAAAGGTTGCCATATACAAATACATTCCTTTCTGATGATTCATACCCTGAAGAGTGTCAGACGAAAATTCAAGCCGATTTTCAAGTTTTGTACCACAAAAAGATTGTTCAAATATAATTTTGCAGCAGCTAGTAATATCAATCACAGCAAAGGTATTGACAACATAGGGATAAGTATTACAATCAATATTACTTCAAAATAGTGGTAACAATTATGCTGCCTTAGTATGATCAAGGATGCAACAATTTCATACATAGAACCTCATATGAACTGGAGATGTTTAATAAAAACCTGGATGAAAAATCAGGGCTGAACTTTTTATCTCAGCAGAGATGACAGCAGAATTGCAGTAGGGACAGCCGGGTTCAAAGTCCAGATTGTCATAAACAAAACTTTACTTCTGTTCTTCACACAAGTCCAGACTTTATCATTTAATGCATGTGATGGTACAGCCATGATTGGCACATGAATGGAGCCAAAAACAAGAGAAATTAAATGTGAGCTGGATATTCTTGAACTCCTTATTCAAGAGTGAATTGAAGGCATTTAAGATATTATTTACTGCAAGACAAAGACATGGCTGTTTATGTTTATGTCAGTTTATGATAGCCACGAAGTTATTTCAAGATCTTTTGATACAATTAAAACTTGAAATACATATTTGATACACCTTTTAAACTTTCAAAGTACTTTATCTGTGTTAGAAGACAACCAATCCAAATTTGCATTAGGTCATGGAAAAGAAACTGACTTTAAACTAAAATATTAATTCTTTCTTTCCCATACTACTCAGCCATAACTCGCACATTAAATAATAAAAAAACCCATTGCTTTCCTACACATTCCCTTGTGTCGTCTGTAATAAATAACTAAATGATCATATATAAGAAGCACTTACATTTCCTTCTGTCCTGGCAAAGGGAATCTACCACCTTGTCGATCAGAAGCCTTGTCAATTTTTGTCACTTGATCAAAATTTGGCCACACTTTCTTTGCTTTTTCCAGGAATTTATCACCTTGATTTTTCACCAGAAATTCCAATAAGTCAAAATTGTTAACTTTGAAATCCATCTGGTACTTTACCTGGTCTGAAACCAGAGAAAAATACAATAAGTTCAAGGTTGCACTTTGGCACTTTGGATTGACTGTAAGCTTTTGGGCTGAAAGTTTTATTTCCCTTGACTTTGTGCAAATAAAGCTCATGGATAATATACTTCAATGCTAATACATTAAAAATCTGTAAATTTATATAACATGTTGGTGGCAACTTCAAAAATTTTTACCAATCCAAATTATGTAATAGTTCTTGTTATTGTTTCTGATAAACACATTATATAAAGATTTATCGAAATTACATAATAGACTGAAGGAAACAAAAGCACAAAGATAATTGAAATAGGGAAAATACAATAGAAAAAGTAATGAAATGTTTGTTAATAGTACTTTTTAGCCAGACGACGTCAAGCACTTTGTAAAGGTCTGTCACAAACCATGCAAAGACAAACATAACTTACTATTTTAAATTGACTTGAGTTAGTCCTTTTACTGTATCAACACAAAATGGACACAGTTCTTGGCAGTTTCAAAGACAAGAGCTGAAACTCTGTCATAAAAGTGTGCATTCTAGAGGAAAATTCCAGCAAACATTGGACTATTAGGAAATTAATCTCTATCTTTAAGGGAATATGCCAATCCTAAATTCACGTTAGAATTGTATTGCAAATGTTATTGCATACTATGCAAAGATAGCACAAAGGCATAACTTTCTTACAACAGAAAAGTAAAAATATCACGACAGAAGCTCATACTGAGTGAAACTTTTTCCACAGTAATCCTCATGGTTTTCTTAACTGTACTGTAATCCTTTTTATTCCAACCAATGATCTACAAAACAAGCAGAAGCCTATGCTTATGACAATTTTCATGTTTCAGATAACTAGACCTATAAACATACAAAATTAAATACTTGAACGATCTTTTTGTGGTACAAAACTTGAAAATTGCCTTGAAAATTTGTGAAATTGCATTAAAAACATACATAAAACATGTTTTTAGTGCAATGTTGCAAACTCTCAAGGCAATATAAAATTTAAAAAATAATAGTGACACAAACACAATGTAAGTCTGATTGTATCATTTTATCATGCACAACAAGCACTATGACATTCACACACATAATACCATAGAATATATTAGTGCATGTTCATAAATGGCTTGGTCATCCCAAAGGTTTGCTTGTCATATCAAGCAGTGTGACAATTGTTATTCTGCTGCACAACAAATAAAGTTGATACTGTTTTCCAAGGGAAAAGTTTTGGATAAAAATCTGAGCTCTCTAATGTACGAAAGCAGATTTTTTACTTCTAGACATTACACATATAAGCACTAACTTTCAGAGTAATGCTTTTTTTCAAGGTCGGGGTCAGGGTAATAGTCAATAACATTAAGCTACCTCTTACCTCAAGCACAACTTCTCCAATGTTTTCATCTGGAGGTGTTCCATAAAGGATTGCAGGATCTCTTGGAGATTTCTGTTCTAGTTTAAGCCAAGGAGGGAGATCAGGAAGATCCTTGACTGAGGCAGTGTACTTAATCTCAGGAGTTTTGTCTAAGAATGATAGCATGTTAAACATTATTAGTAATGTTCTGTAATATGTCATAAATAAATATATGATGAAGACAATATTTTACTCAACTACTTTCCATTCTCTTTTGACTTAATTTGTCTTTACAACTGTTTAATCACACATGCGTGGTAATCTTTGTTCAGACTAAAATATTCATATGCCACATAAGGGGCAAAAATCTACTATAACCTTACAATACAATAATAAATTACTAATGACTATTCTTGACTTTATGAAGCCATATAGACAGGAACTTTATCACGACATGAGTCATACAGTGGCAGACACTTGGGGGGCGAGGGGGTTGGGCAGTCACCCCCCAATAATTTCAGATTAAAAGTTTCCAATCCAGTTTTAAAAGAGCCAGAATAACTTCACATGGCGTCGTTTTTGCTTTCTACAAAAATTTCTGTATTCTTTT
>JANTCA010091160.1:0-13349 GCA_024741275.1 Chironex yamaguchii
TTAAAAGCCAACACCCAAACCTCCGTGCCATCACGGCACAAAGGTTTGGTGAAGGACATTCAAAGTCCTTGGTATCACGAGACGAAATCCAGCGGTGGGTAAGGGGAAATTCATTAATATTTTTTGTGTTTCGGCTTAAGACTTCATCAGTGTCAGATATAGGTGGTATCTCAACAGACACAGAGCTTTTCATATATTCGTCAAGAGTGGAGCACTGCCACAATAGCTGCGCTAAGTATATATAGCAATATATATACATATACTACCAGATTTGGCTACATAACACAGTTATTCATGCTTTCTTTGTCGTAGATTTATATTTTAGGCATTGATTTTTATACTCTTGCCGTTGTACAAATTTTTCCCAAATGTTAACATGTCACGATATGCTATGATAAATGATTTTTGATACAGGCCAGGGTCAAGCAATTAATATATGATTAAGGAAATGATGTGAGTCTTCTCAGCTTGTAGTCACCTGGCAGTTTTACAAGGTCTAAACGTTTAAAGCAAGCTTCAAAAATTTATTCCAAATTACATAAAGCCTATAAGATCTATTTAGTTGAAACAGTATCCATACCTTTGCTAATCTGTAAGAAGAGTACTAAAAGTATCTGAGGATAGTTGGGAAACCCTTCTGTTACAACCTTGTAGATAAATTATGTTTTGTATCATGATATGTAATATAGAGTTGGAAGAATTACATCCATACAATAATAGACTGTCCCCGCAACCTTTGAACGTTTCATTTCAGGTCTTATCAGGCGGTATTTCCGAACTAATACTTCAGTATTAAGATGGTTGAGATATTGGAAGGCAACTGCCTAGATATCGTATATTATTCCATTGTCTCTAGGAGTCTACGTCCTTCCTAAGCATCGTGTGATAAATAAAACTAGTCAAAGATGCAATATAAGAAGTAATCTTCTAGTTGTTTTCAGGGTGATTGTAATGTGGCACAGAATATCATTCTCTGTATCAGATAAAATTTCCAAAACATATCACGAACTAGGTATAGAGAATAATACAGATATGGAAGATCTTTCAACTTCACGCAATTTCTCAGAACATTTAGAAATTTTTTATTATATTTATCAGCGGATTATTTTTATACATCTCAATAATGTACGCTATATCGTTGTTCTTTATTCTTACTTTTTCTGTAATTCTCTCTGCCATTGTCCTCAAAGAAAATAGAAACGTAATTTCCAAGTTACAAGTAACGTCAAAAATTTAATCTTTTTTGACATCTTTTCATTTATTTTGGTGTCTAGTGTGTATACTTTGTTACTTACTATTATTTGCTATACAAATTAGTTGTAACATCCTTTAGATTTTTCTATTATTAGGTTGTTACAACTTCTACAAACATGAAAGGAAATTCAGAAAAGTTTCGAATCTACTTCTCGACTTGCTTTCAAGGATGACAGTACGGTTTTCAACTTCAGCATTGGATTATTCTTTCCACATTTTACGTATGAATTATAAGGAGACATGCCTTTCCTGGTCTGAATTTGCCACGTTTCATATCCATGCTTTTACAAATGCTTAAAAGTGCTCTAAAATAGAAAGTCATGGGCATTGCTAAAGTTAATTTCTTTAACCAAGCGAAGTTCGAGGACGTTCTTTATGCTTTAGAGAGTAATAAACTGATTAACGTTTTAAACAAATGAAGACAGGACATTTAAAGACTAGTAGTCATGGTTGCAGGTCAGCCAGATCGAAATCAATAACAAATCTTGACAACTTCCAATTTGTTAAGTTATAAGCACTAAATATGATGTGTTTTAATTCGTACTATGAACTGGTTTTACAAACCAGTGACAAAACTGAAATTATTTTGTTGAAGTCAATTATTTTCTCTTTTTTATTGTTGAAAAGTCGCCCTGATTTGAAATGGCCTCATCTGTTACCTTTGAACCAACACGATGATGTCTCTAGGAATAAGAGTAACCAGTTACAAAGGTATTATTTAGAAGTAAGGGAAACAAATATACTGTCCACCTTGTTGTTATGCACGCTTGAAAAAGTGCACTAAAATTGAAAATTTTAAAGAAAATTTCGGGAATTTTCTTTGCTTAGGTTACTATTATACGTGCTCACAGATTCTACAAACAAATGCAGGGTATTAAGGAGGAGTGTTTCTCAATGGGATTGCATGTGCACCCCGATGGGGGAATCAGCAGGGTCAAGGGAACAACAAGAGATAACATGGGAAGAATAAGAGCTAAAGTGTTATTTGGACATGAATAAGAGGTGCCTAAGATGGGTCATCCCATCAAAGTATTAGATGGACTTCTAAAAGATCTAAAATCGGGATTCTATGTGATTTGAGAAAGATGGGGTTGCCCATGTTAAGGGTCTCTCTCTCTCTGGAAGTACAGAAGTGTATACAAATTGGAGGGGCGTCAAATGTGAAGCTTTTTAATAACACGACTCAATAACCAAATTGATAAGTTTATAAACAGTTGTAGAGGAGCAATCTTGTTCTAGAAGACTAAATTTCCATTTTCGGCACTACGTGTTTTGACATCCTAGATCTTCTTTCAAGATAACTTCCAGGAAAACGTCATGCATTCTTTAGGAATTTCAAGTAATTGACTGCTGAGTCAGGAACTTTGCACAACAACACTTATAACCCCGACTGCAAGTCTGAACAGTTTCTTGAGACGTGAAAACCAGGTCTTTGACACAAAGGAAATCACTATGGCATCAATGCCCATCGTATCTTGTCAAGTGCATTTTACACGTGACGAGTATTTTGTCTAAAAGGAGTGATGGACTGGACATCACTAATAGTGATTTCCAATGTTCAGGCTCTCCATTGACTTTGGCCGTGATAGGTATCTGAAATTGGTTGTGCAAATATATATTGGTTTTGCAAATGCTCCTCGACTTAATACGTATTGCCTGCCTGTTCTTCATAAATAAACGCTCGTAAATGTTTCTGATAAAAATTCTGGTGGTTCCTTAAAAACAAAAGTACCCTTGAGTACCTAATTGCTGGTCAGCGCTGGCTAATTTTTGAGAATTTCGTCTCATTCCATCCACCATGCTTAATACATTAGGGATCTCTATTGAAGCCAATTTATGTATTTGTCCTCTACATATCAGCAAAATGACGAAGGTTGCTATGGAGCTTTTGTTCGATCCACTCGTTAATCAATCACACGAAAAATTATGAAGATGCAATGCTTGTTCCGACTACTCGCTAATTACGTAATGTAAGAATTTCGACCCTCGCATATATTCCAACCGATAAGCTAATTAAAGTTTTAAAAACTTTACACCACTCCCGCTTATTACAACCAGCCGGAAATGATGTACCCCAGTACATTTTAATATTCAAGTCGCACTTTTCTTTTTAAATTTGCTTGTGGAGGTGAACGAGATGCCTGTAGTATGACAAGGAGGGAACGGGAAAAAAGGTTGGGAGGCATTGGTATAAAGGGAAACAATTGTCTGAGACATTTTGTTAAAAATAATCAAATTGCACAACAGGAAGAGAACGTTTGACCGAGTGAGTCCGTATATTCTCATAGTTAGAAACAGTTATTAACATTTCTTTTGTTATGGACTAATTCAACTATGAAGTGTTTGTGTAGCCACCTGTCGCTTGTACGCAGCAAGGGTCTGAAGAAGTGCATGCGATATTTGGTAAACTATTTATTTATTTATCAAACACTTATTTCTGAAGCAGTAAAAACATACCGAATACACGTTTAGCAGTTTTACAAAAAAGAATTATTCAAACCCAAAATAGCAATTGCACTTGGTTTACTTAATACTTACCACATGGCTTTGGTCAGTTAGAGCATCAAGCTGCACCATTGTTGCATCATCTTTCTGCTCGCAAATCTTCGTATTCTGATCAAAGCACAAAATCAATATCAATGTAAAGGCCACTACAAGCTTGTGGTTATAAATAAACGTTGAGAAAATTCTCATTGAACGTCTATGACAATTCAACAAAATTGCAATCATGTTATAACTCGGAATAAGGAAAGTATTGCTACTGATGAGGATACAGTATTCATTTATAAATCCTTTTGCAAAAAACACAATTTCAAAACAACATATCATTCTTTAAAGCAATTTGTGCTACAAAGGTGTTCAACATTAATTATATGTTTACTAAACAGATTCTAGTATAATAAGTACCTTTCATCAATGACAGCTTAATCATCATCATTATCGTCATCATCGTTGTCGCCGTCCGTCAGGTCGCTTGCACTCAATGGTGTCATGGCATTCCGCGATTGGTTATCTATTTGTTTGTTATGTAGCTGCTGGAGTTTGAAAGGTTCAGAGGAAGAAGTAACCTCTAAAGGTCCAGAGGAAGAAGTGACTTCAAAAGGTTCAGAGGAAGAAGTAACTTCAAAAGGTTCAGAGGAAGAAGTGACTTCAAAAGGTTCAGAGGAAAAAGTAACTTCAAAAGGTTCAGAGGAAGAAGTGACTTCAAAAGGTTCAGAGGAAGAAGTGATCTCAAAATGTTAGAAGATGAAGTGACTCCGAAAGGTTTAGAGGACGAAGTGACTTTAAAAGGTTTAAAGGAAGAAGTTAATTGGAAAAGTTGAGTGGAACGTAGAGAACGGTCTTGTTTTAAAGGGTATGTTTGGATGTTTGAATGGTCAGTTGTCGTCTTAGTGGAGAGCACATTTGATGGATTGTGGAATGTATCTGTACAATTATTTAACATTTTACTGCCGCATGTTCTTTAGTAATATTGGATGAGTTCTACTCCGTGGCAGTAGTTGACTTAAAACTGAGTTTTCAAGTGTTTAGCCTGGATAAGTACCGTGGTTCATAAAAGAACTTGTTGTATTGGATGGATAACACATCATCTTCAGTTCCAAAACTATAATTCTATGAATTCTCGAGTTTATTGAAGACTGAAGATTCCTTGCCTTGCAGATTCCTGCGCACTTTTGAAGATTAATTACAAATAATTAATATACTCAAGAGAACTAGTGATAATCATCTTGATAATTAGCGAGATTGCGCTCAATTTTGCAACTTTTTTACCAGAACTTTTTAATTAGTAATAAGACTGTGAAGCTGATATTGACCCTCTGATGCTTCGACTCGTTTTAAATTACGAATAATTACTCTGTATACATATGTTTCAAGACAACAACGATATTTGTAACCAGATTTTGTTCATGCATTGCCACAAGATAATAAAAGTCTTGAATCAATCACATTTTTCTTAGATACTCAATTGCAAAACAGATTACTTTATAAAATTAGAATATACTTAATGCACCAATTAGGCGTTAACTGTCGTTATCATATACTTCAGTGTCTTCTTAAATATGTTCCTATCTGCTCTAGTTATAAGCCCTCATATACTTACCATAGTAACATCCTCTGTCCTGAACGTGAACGTGTATTGGAATTGGCCCTCTACTCTGAAACTCTGCTTTCTTTGATGATGCTGACTTTGTTGTTTACTGTTACACAGCACGTCTTTTTTTGCGTGTTTAGGTAGGATAACAGACGGCTATAGGCTCTATATTTTAGTAAATTGAGACTATCTAAAATAGATTTCAATCTAGCAATTTGTCTATATTATATTCCTCAGACTTGAGATGGTTTTCTGAACAATTTTTAAAAATTTCTGAAGCACTTTTCTATATGACATAATGTACAGCAGGTCAACAGAAAGAATAAAACAGATTTGATTATTACAATTTTAAGCACCAAAGATCTATAAACCCAACATAAACTCTTAAGCTTTGATTAGATCGAGCTTTTAACAGGGTACGAATTAAAAAGAATGGTCCAACATTGGCAAAAAGATATGGAAGTGCTTTCTGTGACATGCTTAAGTAACTCTGTGAAATACCCAGTGTCTACGTCTTTTAAACTATCCTCAATATGTTTTTCATTCTTTACATTTTAAGCTTGTTGTTAATTACTGTTCTGTTGTTTTCACAAAACTTGTACCTAAAATTGCTAATCTCATTTTAGACCAGACCTTTGAAGCATCTGCAGTATCCTAATTAAGCCCATTTTAATCTGTCAATTTAAAAGTGCAAGATTTCTTTTCATCCTTGTAACTTGAAATGACACGTTTGCTCCAGCAGAGGTAAAGAAATACGGTAAAGCAATGGACGACACTTTTATTTCAAAAGAATGCAAAGGAAATGCCACTTGATAGCTAAGCATCTTGATATTTGTACATCTTCTTTTTCTTTTTGTTTACAGTGCAAACATCAATTTTAACAATTTTGTTACCTTGTAGTATTGAATATTACACCAACACAGTTTCAGACTGTTCTCACAACAGGTGGGATTTTTGGAGAATTCATTAAATCCAAGGTATTCTTGCAGCAATTTTGCCTTTGCTGATGTCATAAATTTTGGTTCATGACAAAAAAAGCTTATTTTTAACAATTTGTGTGAAAATATATAAACTTTATCATACTCGCAATGCAAACCTTCTGTTGACAGTGTTGCCGTTTATAAAGCGCACATGATTACTATTCTTTAATGTAAGCACTGAATCTATGATTGTGACATGTGTTCCTGTTTAAAAACGTTTCGATATCGCACACTGACAGTAATTGAACGCATGGTCTGGTTGAAAGTTGCATAGATCTATGTCATATACACAATTTGTTTAAATCATTGTTTATCAAATTTTGTTTACTAAGTTGGTTGTTTTACATTGATGTAACATTTTACTTTGTTAGCTGTAACATTTACCAATCTGTTTGAATGCCACTTGTAGAGGTTTGATAGGTATAGAAAGTCCATTTTAGCTCCCTTAACTTTTTCTAAACCTCCAATTGCAATCATACGGTATTCAGGAAATTTTAGGAAACTTTCGCATGAAAAAATTCGTAGTAGAATGAGACACCACGTATAAAAGACTATTAAAAATATCGTTTTGGGAATATAACGGTTGACCTGTAAGTCGAGATTTAGTTCTATTAATTTGTTAGATTAGCATTTGATTACAACACGTTTTAGATGTTCTGGAGAAATGACGAGCAACAGAAACAAATTAAGTGCCTTTAGGCCAGACGTATTGAGAAAGAATTGCATAAGACGTTAGAACACAGAGCTGCAATATACTTTATATTAGATTTACTGGCCAATGTTAAGTTGGCTATAAAGCATCAGCATTAGCATTATTTCGAATAGGTCTATTATGTGTAACAAGCCTCACTTTACAATATTACAGGAAAAATCTTTATTTTGCTATTTCAACCGAATTCATGTATGTTTGCCACCAGAAATGTCTTTATTTCCGTTAAATAAATCGCTCTTTAAGTTTTCTGCATCGACAATTGTGATTTGTTACCACTATAAGGTACAACTCTAAACCCAGTCATAGTTCATATTCCATCTGATCATAATAATTATCTGTTCGTACACTTATCACATATAGTCGCCGTTTTCTAATATTAAATTAGTTATTGCTGACAGAAATAACTTAATTTAACACTGAAGCAATCATAAACACGGATTTATACTTCCCTTTTTCCTCCAAACGGAAAGTCGATTTTAACAATCAGAACAATCATAGTAAAAGCTGCCAAAAATTTGCTAGCCCAATAAATCTTAATAGCCAAATTCACTTTATAACCAATACACTGTCTTTGAAATGAGATCCGAACCCACTACCTTTATATACGCGACACGGATATCAAGCTATTAAACCACTTGGCACGGATCTCCAGAATAACCACAAACAATAGTAAATCCAGTAGAAATTGGAAACATGCTAGGAGTCTTGCCTCTAAGGTTTTGATAAAGATAAAACAAAAGCCTAAGATATTTCATAAATCCTTGTTTTTGATCCTAATGCTAGCCTAACCTGGCAGGTTTCATTACTCAATTTGTATTGGTAGTGTTTTGTATACACTTGGCCTGATGACCTCTGAGGGTGCTGATCAGACAAGAAGTAATAAAGTAAGAAATGTAATCTTTGTGTTGTCTTTGACACCAAGAAGAACTGTGTCTGGGCTTCATCATAAAATAGTGCCAAAGAGAATATAAATTTTCAAACTGCTGAGCCTTACTTTTAAGGGTGAATACCATAATGAAATTTTTCTACTGTTTGTCATATCCCGTTTAATACATAATAATATAAGTCTATGCAAGTCTGGGGTTATATAGATAGATTGACATAATAAAAGTTAAACAATTGTGCATTGGAAAAGTTTATTGTTGGTAGTTGAACATTGTGGGACACGAATCTCCATTGTAGTTGTCTTCGGTCTTATTGTTTATTACCTGATAAATTCATAGATGACTGCATTGACGTACCTGTATAAGAATTACAACCTGGCTCACACTGGTATTGGCTCGGCAAGGTATGTAGCAAGGTAGTTCTAGCACAGAAAAGCGAAAACAATTTACAAGAAGGAAACGAAATAAGAGAATTCAATGTCATCATTAACTTGTTTTATAATTTTTGTAATTCCAGGTACTACAACTGCTCCTGAAAAAACCCACTCACAACTTTAACCAGTTCTGAATACATTTCCTCAGCTCCAATTGACACACCAATGTTACCACTTTCTATTCCTGTTATTAGTCCTACACAAAGAACATCGGAGCCTCTGGAGTTCATGATAACTAGAGAAATTTGAGGCATCTGAGCAAGCGAATATTGACACATGTAAACGTAGTGGATTACGGGCAGTTAATCCTATCATAACCATGACAGCAACCTTTCATATTGCGGCTAGATGCATTAAGGAGGTGGAGGAGAAAATACTTAGACACAATATGAATCAAATGGAAAATTCAACTTCTGACTGGTATCATACCAATGAGAACTCTATGACCTCTCATCCCAAGCTCATTCGCTTGCTTCCAAAACAAAATTATTTAATTCAACGACTACAAAAACAGCAATAAGTCCCTAGAAAAATTTTTAAAGAACAACAAAGTATGGATTTTGCACAAATTATGAGCTCGCTCAAAGAAAGTCTTTAGGCATAAACTGTTTTTCGGTATTTCAAAGTTTCTTTTAGATTCTGCAATTACAAAGAAATTCTGGGCCTGCAAAAAGAGAACTTGTTCACGTAACTTAAAGAAAAAAAGTTTTCTCATCTTGTTTAAGTGTAGAATATTCAGCATACAAACATTCATTCATGTTCTCGAGTCTGTGAACTGTAGAATAAGGTAAAAGACTTGGAATCCTTATTCCTATCCTATCCTATCCTAGATCATTACAAAGAACTCGATCTTTTCTTTATGCATGTCATGCAAAAGTCGAAATGTTTGGGTATTCTAAGCTTTAAATGACAAGGTTTAATCGATTTTCTTGATTAAACATTGCCATGGCTTATGTCTGATTCATTCTTTTCTTTCCGCATGCTTTCATAACTACATGTATTATTGACGATTTAAACTTTGATCCGTGTCAGGGGTTTGGTATCTGGTAACTTTCTCCGTGGCCCTATAGAGCTGCTAAGATGGTGCTGTGTCAATATAGCCACCAGCATGATCATACCACCTAGTTGTGCCCGAAAACTGTAAATGCTATACAATTCGAGTATTAATATAGCTTTGATCTACGATGACAACCAATGTCATTCCAATGCAATATAGACTACGATGCTGTGGAGTAATATCCTGATTCAAGATTTTCATTTCATTGCTTTTTAATTTGTCTGACGGAGTTTTCGTTTCCTGTCGCTGTTTCTTTTTGCTTCAAGGACTAGTATTTCCTCCTGTGAAATAAGTCAGATCACGCATCTGCTCCGACCATATCATCTTATCATTCTTACGTTACAGGAAGGCCACCTATCTATAAGGATAAATAAGGATTTCACATTAACTGTTAAGTACAAACGCATCTTTGACTTTTTACGTCTTTAACTCTTTAAGATAGCAACCCACTCCACATGCAGGCGCAGTTTTTCTTGTCGCTAAATTCAGGGAATATAAAGTGTCCCTGGTCTAAAAGGAGACCACACTAGGGTACCGTTTAATTACATTGAATGTTTCACTGATCAAGCCTTATAAGTAATATCAAGTAACACTCTAGCATAGGCATCACATAACACCTAGTGCATTAGTGTTTTTACCTTCCGTGTCTCAAAAATTCCTCGTCATTGAACCTTTGTTCATACAAAACATATGTTAGAACACAAACAAGTCAAAAAGGCTTTGTCATGCTTTTTATTATTTTCAAGCAGTTCAACATTTTTGACGAAAGTCATATTTAACATTCTGTACTAGTGAATGCAACAAATAAAAATTTCAAGGGTCATCTACTTCTCGTCACAAACAAAATTCATGGATTATACTACTTTTGATAAACTTCGTAACTGGTATTACTCTATTGTAGAAGTACAAATTTCATTGCAGGTAAAATTTGGTGTATGGAATCTTTATTCTTAAAAGTGCTTATTGTAAATCTTATGTTACGACATTCTTAGTTATGTTGCATTATGTAATTTTGTACTATACGTTTCTATATAATCTGGCAATCTTTTAGTTGAGCTCTTTCTGAAAATCACAAATTACTATCTATGAACTCCAATGCCGTTTTAAATCATGTACAGCAAACCTATATTGGTATTGCAGGCTTACCAAACCGAGTATTTCCCTCATCCAGGTTTGTTGCAAAATATACGTATCTCCAACGACCTACTTAAACAAATAAATCTCAGAGTCTTTTCCTTATTTCAGCTAAAATTCTCTGCTAGTGATCTGTTAGAGATACTAAAGACCAAGGAAGAGAATAGCCACTCTCATGTTCAACTTGACACGTTTGTCTTGTGGCTTCTACGAAAATATTTTCAAACCAGTGAAGAGACTTAAAAGCGATCAAGTGTCTTTCAATGACAAAAATGTACCAAAAACTCCAATGAGTCTCAGCCAGCAGCCAACCACTGAGATCATGCATGCCTAACTTGGAAGATATATTCCCACGATTTTATAGATTCATGTGGCTCACTCATTTTTATTTCTCAAGTACCAATTGGCAATTAGGAACAGCTATCATAAAGTACATGCTTAGATATAGGTGGGGTCATACTTTACGTCTGCTGCTCTCTGTAAGTAAGTAGTTGATTATGTCAGTGGCTTTCTGACAGACTAAACAGACTGTGGTTCAATTGCAACAGTATTTGATTCTTTAGATTGCTTCATAACCTGATTCTGAAGTACTTACATTATGTCTGGTATGCAGATACAATGGAATCAAATGTTCTAACTATGTTTGTCCCTTGTCTAGTTTCATTTCCTTTATAGATAACTTGATTCATGTTGCTTCCTGGTGATCCCATTTGTTCCAATCAAAACTCATTAAAGCATTTTAGGTCTCTATGTTTTGGGTAAGGGTACTCCTTAACACAGACAATTGTGTCATATGACAAACAGGTTTCATGCTCTGTTTATCATATGGAATATGCTTCAAGTTTTCCATGATGGTAAGCCAATCTTTGTGGTTGATCGAGAGCCAAGGATTACTGTTTGTCGTTTCCTGCAAAACGACAAACAGGAAACATAAAATATTGGAGTATTTGGCTTTGTGCTGCTATTTCCTTGATGAGAGTTTTTATAAAGCTTGACTGCGTATGGATTAGGTTTGCAGATGTTAGGCTGAAAAACAAAGCTTGCTTTTGTGTAAATCTCACTTCATTCATTTGATATGGTAATGTTTAAGTAGACTGAGGGTCTCACATTCAAAACGCGGGAGCATTTTCTCGTAACATTTGCCTGAGGCTGCATGCAATGCCGATTAGATTTACTGACCTTTATCCTCTATAGTACAGTAAGAATTTAGAAGCTTTTTGAGATGTTAACTCAGCAGAGAGCATATTACATACAGCAGCAACTGCGACCAGCCTTTATATTCAATGCCGCAAACATGCTTTGAATATCCAACGTAGAAAAGATTTCATTAAACATTAAAATCCAAATTAGATTTCCTAATCTATAACTTGTCTGGATCAAACTGACTAAGCAGCTGATCACCTTGATAGTTCGCGCAGTCCACGTCTTCTATATTGGCAACAAGTCAGTGAACTTAAGCTCTCTCTGACATTGTCAACAAACATGGTTTCTACCTCGGTACCGAACTTTGATGAATGGTACACGTAAGTTAATGTCTATATGAAATGCGATTTTCTTGCAATTTGCAGATATCATCAGGGTCTTCGTACACTAATTCCAACTGCCCGTTTATTCTTGCCTTAACCGATACGTGTATAGTTTCGCTCTTATTTGATGACCTGCTTAATCGTGCTGTTAATCCTGATAGTGTATTTAAGACTATTACAGACGATAAATCATTATTCGTTATCGTATGCTAGACAAAACTGAAGACATTTTACATAATCCGCTTAGTTCATTTACAAGAGCAAATTACAAAGATTTCACTCGTTAGTTTCTCTATCTAGCTTTCTTACAATTTAAAAGTCTACAGTTGCTTGGAAGCAAACGGTTTATTTGTTCCTTACTTCAAAACCATTTTTACTAGCATTGTTTTGCTTCTGTCCTTTAACTTATAAGAGCACATTATACCGGGAATTCGTAGGACATGATCAGTACATTTATCACTCTTAAGTGACAACTATGTCACAAGACACAAAATTAATACTGCAATATAGAGACACAGCACTAATACATAATGTATAGGAACAGTTTTACGTCTTAGAGGAACACGTTTTATACTCATTATCAAAAGGGTTTACCGATACGTTCCATAAAGGTAGCATTCCTATTACGAGTGTCAACCCTACGTTCCAGTTTACATATCTCATAAAACTTTGCGTGGCTTGCATAGCTCAGTGACAAAATCTAAGCAAATTTTAACTGGAAATAGCACATGTTTTTGATGGACCCATTGGACGTAACTACATACGCACTTACGTCAGTACAGCTGTTAACTTAAGCTCATCAGAGGAGATTATGACAGCATCGGGTTGGTGACTGTAAATAGCAAGTCAGGGAGTGTCAACATACCACTTGCCGCAAAAGTCTTCTGCAGATTGCAGCATCCCTCAATAGTTGCATCAGGCGTTTTGTCCCTCCAAACGCAACGTCTTATTATGTTTTGTGTAAGTTCAGCAATGAAAGTCAAGTCATAAATTTATTGTCTTTTTCAAGTAATAATGTACGGTTCTGTCTATTTTCTTTCAAAGAGCAGAGTGTAAAGATCACCTTTTGTTAAAATACCTTCAAAGTACAAACGATTTATATAACATAGTTATATTATACCACTGACAGGCTTCATTTGCTTTAGTTGAATTCATAAATACACCATGACTTGACAGGCTTCATTTGCTTTAGCTGAATCCCTGAATATACAATGACTGACAGACTTGATCTGCTTTAGCTGAAGCCTTGAATATACCACAACTGATAGGCTTCAT
>JANTCA010091161.1:0-13349 GCA_024741275.1 Chironex yamaguchii
ATATAATATTCACAGCCATAATACGGTAACAAATACTTTAAAATGTTTTACATATACAATATTCACAGCCATAATACGGTAACAAATACTTAAAAATGTTTTACATATATAATATTCACAGCCATAATACGGTAACAGATACTTAAAAATGTTTTACATATATAATATTCACAGCCATAGTACGGTAACAAATACTGAGCTCAAAACTGTGGATGCACTTGTAAAAAAATGACGACATTCAGATCAAATTGATTTGTCAGAACTCAAATGTGCCATTTGTGCTTCCGTATCAAAATATTTTCTCTCGGGTGGAATTTTGATAAAAACAGTTACCAAATACTCATGACAATCTGTAATTGTTTTGCTTACAGTTAAACAGTCAATGATGAATATCAGATAGCTCCCGATAAGTCAATAGATTATCGTACCCCATGTTGTTTTTGCTTACTCTAGGAAGAGAAAATCCGTATCTCGCTATAGTTTGAGCTCTTAGTGCTGTACGATATGCACTTTACCCATCTTTAATTTCACATCTCATCCAAACGTATGACCTTTTAGTAAGTCAACGTGACCAGATGTCTATTTGGACAAATATTTGTAACTGTTCTACAAGAACAACAGCGAAATTCCCTTTTCTTCCTCGCTGATTGCATTATAAATACTACTAAACTTTCCATTTTTAGCAGATGTCAATGCTAATATTTTTTAATGCGTGGATCATATGATAAGGCATTCGTGACGATGTTTTTTGTTCGCTTCCCTCTTAAATCTCATTGCCGCCAGCAATAATTTAATTAAGTGCTATTTGATAAAGAACGATCTATATTCATGCTTTAATAGTATTACCCTTATAGCCTTCGTTTAATCTGTAAATACCTAAGAACTGTCATGTTTATGTGTCTTTATGATTAAATGTTCTTTGCCTTAGATTTATCAATTTTTCAAAAATTTTAAAATTAAAATTAAAAGAATGGGCATTTTAAATTTGGCTCACGAAAATATCCCCTGTGGTATTTACAGTCTTTACGTAGGTCGAGGAGACAGCAACTAATATTTGTAGGGGGATTACCTCGTCTTTCCGTATCTTGGGTGAAGTAAGGATTCCTTTGTAAAGGTTTTCGTGTCGACGAGAAAGAATAATTGGCAACGATGATTTGTAGTTAGGTTGATGTATGGTGATTTAAATTTTTACGTGTCTTTACAATTTTCTCGAGACCTATTCAAGGTGTGGGCTTTTATGTCACCAAAACATTTTTATATAAAGACCAGATTTTGTAAATATTTTTGTGATCGCTTTAGAAGATTGTAAACATGTAATGTCGCTGGCTATGTCTAGTCCTCCAGTGATCGCAGTAGCAGTCTCCTGAATGTATCATGCATTACCATGCAAGTTTCAACATGTGCTCAGCATTTATTTGGATGATATGTAGACCGTATGATTTGAGTTTTACTTTGAGAGGGGAGTCGATCTCGCAACTATGAGATTCAAACACCAACATCAAACGTTTAAGACGTTAAAGACTTTTTAAGTCCTTGACATCACGAGCCAAAGCCAAACGGCTGGAATAGAGAAATTTATGACTTTTATTTCTGTTTCTTTTCAAGTCTTCGTCACTGTATGTAGTATCTAAGCATATAGAAGTGCTATTATAAATATTTGTTATTTGTAACATACACTCACTTAGATTAGTGATGGAGAATCCCATGTCTGTTGTTTTCTTGGAATGTCAAAATCTACTAACAATGACCTGTTCCAATTTTTTTTTAAACCAGGTTGAAAGTCAAATCTAATTGTGAAAGGGTTATTCTTTTTGAAAGGGTTATTCTTTTGAAAGGGTTATTCTTTTGAAAGGGTTATTCTTTTTGAAAGGGTTATTCTTTTGAAACGGTTTTTCTTTTGAAAGGGTTATTCTTCTTGAAATGGTTATTCCTTTTGAAAGGATTATTCTTTTTGAAAGGATTATTGTTTTTGAAAGGATTATTGGTCTGCATCACCACTATTTGTTTTCTTCAATCGTAGTGGCTATTCGCTTGTCATAAAGGACTCTTGACATCTTTTTTCCCGGTGATTTCATTCGCAATGCGTTGCCTGTGTTACTTGAGAGTCCAGCCTGATGTCGCTTGGCAGGTTACTTTCCAATCAGTAACCAGTGGCAGCTACTGCCCATTCACACTTCCATACGACATTCTATGTCTGCGAACAAACGAAATTGTTGTTTTTGAGATCTTGTCTTCAGCTGGGGTTTACTCTGTTGCTTCAGTTCATTCTCCACTTCAATCATTCTCCACTTCAATCATTCTCCACTTCAATCATTCTCCACTTCAATCATTCTCCACTTATATCATTCTCCACTTCAAGTTCCCCTTCTTGCCGTATTACACCGTCATCAGACTTTCGCCAATCATCTCTTTTCTTCTTCTAACGTGTGAAAATATTCATAATTATTCCAAATAAATAAGGGCATAAGGGATTTCCCTTGATCAAGTTCGACTCCTATTGTGACTGGTTAAATGGTACCTGTTCCGCACATACAACGCTGATTTACTGTGATTGTAAAGACTTTTGACAGCGATTCCCTTTTTCGGGAACCCGTCCTGCCATTTTGTCATTACAATCCTTCTCCTGGTACTGGCTCAATGGAGTAGTTGGGGTAGATGAATATTAGATTCAACTTTTTTCGTTGCACACAGAATCTCACCTACAGATGCCTAAGTGCAGGTATGGCTTTCATCGGTCTCTCCTTCATTAAGCTAGCCTAATAGTCCAAATTTGCCTTCGTCTTTTCATTCATTCTCTCCTAGACCGTTACTTTTTGACATTGGAACTCCATACATCATTAGTTTCTGCTTTTAATAATGTTGACCTTATTCTCAAACACGAGCTCCAAAATTTCTTATTCATTTTTGAAAGAGTCGCATACTCTAGTCCCCGGGTCCCAAATCACTTTCCAATTCCCCATTTTTGATCTTCTTGAGTGCTCGCTACACTGCCCACGTTGTCAACTCCTTAGTGGAAAAATATTCTCTCTCCAAATTTTGAGGTATATGTTGTCAGTCATTCGCATGTAAACTCTGATTCGTGTTGCACCTTAGACTGCATGAAGTTTTCAGGACCATTGATTCGTTAGTCTTGCATCCGGCCTTAGCAGAAAATGAAATAGTTCTCTGCCATGCATTTGGAGAGCACAGCTAGTCTTTTACGAATTTTCCATTTTCCAACCTTTTTGGGTATGCCGTATGAATTTTATTTGAATAGTAGTGATTGTCACATCTAAGTCCATATTTTTAACATATTTAGGGTGCAGCCTCATCTAAAGAAGTGCTTTGAAGGTATAGCCAGGCTTGAGTTCACGGACGAGTTAGACATTACACACATGAAGAGTTCTGAAGGGGAAATCGTTCCTTTAATGGAAAGTATATCAACAGCAAAAGCAAGGGGCCAAGTGGAGAAGTGGCTGTTGGAACTTCAAGATCTCATGATTTCAAGTGTTAGAGAGGTAAGTGATTATCTCAGTCATCTGGTCCAACCCAGAAAATGGAGAGGTCTGACAATTAGGATCCGTTACTGTTCTGCTTTCTCATGCAACATCGTATAACACAATATAACACAGTATGATTTTATGCAACTGAAATAGGTCACTATGGCTAAGAAAAGATCTCTTCGAAACGATAGTGTCTTATTTGTTATATTTTAAGGCCATTGCCCGTGAAGCAATCTCTACCTATGTTCTCACTATATTGAGATTTGACCCTGGACGAAGGCCCATTGAGAGTTTTGCGACGTTTCATGAGTCAATCACGTGTTTAGAGTTACGTCACTGGTTCAAACTATGCACTGCGATGGCACTTTCCGGGTGAAATAATACAGAATATTTTCAAGAGCCATTTTGTGAAGTACCATTCAGGAAAAGGGCAAAAAATAATGTATTATTCAGATCCATGATAAGTTTTAACTTTTGATTCTAAGTTACCCCTTACATAACGAACTTACATAACGAAAAGAATATCCTTATTCTGTAACATTGATTTGTAGGTGTCGGTTGAAGTATATTAAACATTGAAATATAAATATTTTGCCAACGACCTGAACAACAAATTAGGTTCTCATTACTGCATCGAAAGCTGTAGAGACTAGTGGGTCTCTTAATGACGGATGACTAATACAAAAATCCCACTTAAAAAGTTGTTTATGGCGAAACGTATAGATTAGTTAACAATTTCCCATACTTCCGCCCTCGTAGATCGTGCTAATCGTAAAACGATTGGACGCGACTTAAGGCAGCGTCTAACTATTCCGGTTCTTATTACAAGGGGGTGGGTGGGTGGATTCCTTTAAGGGTGTAATCGCCCGTAAAACTGGCTTTTGTTAACTATGATGTAATTTTACCTTCTCGTGCTCCCTATTGTACGAAAGGTTATTGCACAATAAAGCAAAAGAAAGGTACCTAACAAATTACCAACAGACGTTATTTCATATGATGTTAGTTCACTGTCTTCATTAATTGTGTATTCTTAACTGAGTATTCAGTCGCCAAAGCAACAACTTGACGTATTTTGGTTGATGATAAGATGGCAGAAATGCCACTGAGTTTTCACTTAGCCGATTTATTCCTTGAAAGTCGGCAACTATGCTGAAAAGTGAAAGAATCTTGTTGCTCTTGAGACGATTCGATCTTTTTCCATAGGTGATCATCAAAGCTACAGAAGCGTACAAGACAGCTGTCAGAACAGAGTGGGTTAGAAGTTGGCCAGGTCAAGCAGTCTTAGCAGTGACGCAATTTTATTGGACACAGGAAGTCCACCTTGCCATCAGAGGTGGCCAAAAAGTAATTTTTAGTCATTTATTCTTAGTATTAGTTGTCGCAATTTCAAAGTTCAAGCTTAAATAGCATAATCCTGTGTAAAGATTACTAGGAATTCTTGGCTTGAGAATGACAAGGATACATAAGAGTGACAGGTATGGAAAATTGAGAAGTACACCCGATGTTTGAATGTTGAATTACGTGCTTATTGTATGACTGAAAGTACTAAGCAACAAGTAAAGAAGAATGTAATGTCCACTCCATATGCAAAAACTACGACTATTGACATTCATGGCAGGAATCATTAATACTACAATACAAACATTACGTACGTTGCTGAAAGAGGAGCAAGTACCTGCAACAACGGTGACGCAAAATTATGGACAATTGTCGATTGTTCTTGTTATAGGTAGTTTAAAACACTGATATTTACTTATATTGCGTTAATTTCATCTGTTTCCACAGTAGGCTTTACAGCTACGTTCACCAAACCGAGGCAACGAATTTTAACAACCAGAAGCACTCCGAGATCGCAAATCTCTGCAATCTTATTACTCAAACAACAGGGGTTTTCCCCACGATAATTTCCTTGCTAGTCATTTTCATGAAGATATCATTACCAAATATATTAATGTGGTTATCCCTCACTAGTGATTAAGACGTCCAGGATTTCATTCGGATGACCCTAACATATTTACCATTTGTTCCTTCCTTATCCTAAGTCGGACACTTTCTGAAAATTTTGTCAAAATCCATCTAAAAGTTTTCTTGCTAACAAATAGACAGAAAGACAAATAGACAAAGATTCGCTAACAAAAACATAACTTCATGGCGGAGGTCATTACAGTTGTCATACCATGTGACCACTGGGTAGACATTCAACATCGGTTTTCTTTCATGCACTCGGCATGCTAATATTAGGCGCACGTTACAGCCCATTCTATTGACAAGTACGCTAACATTAGGCGCACATTACAACCCGTTCTATTGACAAGCACGCTAACATTAGGCGCACGTTACAGCCCGTTCTATTGACATGCTAATATTAGGTGCACGTTACAGCCCGTTCTATCTGCCTTCGTATTCTACATTTTTGTATCTGCCTTCGTATCCTACATTTCTCAAACCTCGCTGTAAAAATCTTGCTTGCTTGTGTTCTTATTTCGTTCCTGATGATGATATGGTGAATATCTTTTTTATCAAAAGACAAAGAATATTATTGACGTATAATTCACACATTTAGCATCGAATAACGTGTGACATTTCTTTCCATAAAAATGCTTACACGTTTTATTAATCTTATCCCTCTTTAATTGTGGCAGTTTGTGTAGAACAATATTTCCATAATTTTCTCAATTATAGAATTCGATTCAATAATTTGCTCTTCATTTTCATTTGCCTTTCAAATGCCACAATGTACTCGTTTTAAGCTCTTATTTGTCAATTAGATACAATAAATACGTTCCTTACCAGTACGCTTGTGCACTAAATGCAAATTAACTTATGTTATTGCAGAAGATTACATTAGGCAACACTTTGTTTTAAGCTTTCCTTTTGCTAGGTTTTCTTTTTCACCAGAGCCAAGAAAGCGCGCCTGAAGCGTCTGCTTTGAAATGCATAAATAAATGGATTAAGCATTGCTTTGATATCAATCAGTGTAATGAATGTATCCTCTAAATATCCTGGAATCCTCACGGATATTGATGCTACCGTAAGAAAGAACGCAGGGAACCAGCAAACGAAATACGCTACTATGATCACGAACATGACCATGGTGACTTCCGTTTCATATTTTGGTACCATCCCTAATCTTCTTGATACATCCTTCCGTTGCTCACCAGTTAACTCCTGCGTTGATTCCGTCGGTCTTAAGCCCGATGAGTTGCCATCTTTGACCTCTCGTAGTGAGTTGCTTAATTCGATCACTCTCATCTCCCCAGCCTGAATTCGTTTGCCAGGTCCAATGTTACGACTGTGCTTCTTAATGACAATAAGTATCTGTAAATAGCAGAAGACAATAGGTGGGTAGTAAATTCCAAATGTGAGAATATAAAAAAGACTGCGGAAGATGATTTGTTTTGAAGACCAGTCTGTGAAGCACATCCCGTGAGCCGAACTGTACTGATACTGACCGACGTGAAACACTGGAAGCAACGCCACTATCAGATTAACAAGAAAGGTACAAACGCCGTATAAAAAGACTCGTTTTCTAGTAAACAGGCGTTTAAAGTATTTCGACTTGACAATACATGTATAATGTAAAACAGCAATTATCATTAACGTGGCTGGAGACTGCAAATATGACAAACAGCTCACTACACCAGTAATCTGGCACATGAAACCATTAGGATGGTCAGTTCGGCTTATCTGACTGTATGCCTTAATGGATGCAAGAATGGCCCCTCGAAGAAGATCACACAAACAGAGTTGCAAAATTAGGTAATTGTTATTTGTTTTTAACGATTTCGTTAGCAATATGGTGGCAAAAACAGTTAGATTTCCAATGGCAACAATCGGTGCTTGGATGGCTGAAACTGTGCCATTAATGATAAGACTTAAGTCATCCATGGAGAAATTTCGTAAGGCTGCCGATAAATCTCCCAGAATTACACACCTTTCCACTTGTGCTTATTCGCTATAGTACATGTTAAGAATCCTCGAAGACTTGTTTTACGGTGACTAACTTCTAATTGATTAAAGAGTACAGACCGTATTTACTACTGACTAAAGTCAAAATAAGGCAGGCATGTCACTTTAAGCTATGTACATTGATTTAACAAACAGTCTGCAAATGGCACCTGTCCCTTTAAAATCTTAACCGTGGAGCACTGCAAGTAGAGACGGTCGTTTGAACCAGTTGATAGAGGCGACTTAGTCGAACTGACAACCATGGCATCTGGTTAAACAAAGGAATATTTCTGAAAAACTTGTAGCCGATGGCTACAAGAGAGACACTCAGGAAACAATTCACACTGTTTGTTTCCTTTCCGCCGTCACATTAAAGCAAAGGACGTGGGACTCAATGATCATATTCAAAGAAGTTATGTGGATTTTGTCAGATTTATTTTTGACGTAACGTGCGCCATGCAGTATTATATCCTCACACAATATAAATTTGTGTAATTGCCTTTATCTTTAGATTTGGATTCGAGTAAGAACACATTTCAAACAGAATTATAACTGATTACCAACTTTGAGTGTAATATTGGATTAATAATCGGTTAGTAATCGTTCCGAGACGTGCTTTAACTCAAATCTTTGTCTCAATGTGAAGGTTGTTTCATATCAGTGTATCATGATAGTAATAATACTGTATGGTACACGTTACGGTAAATATCAACCCAAAAAAGTCTACACAATTTCACTGAATATGATCATTTAGTTTCAAGTCGTCTTACTTGGTATTAATGGCGCAAAGGAAGCAAAAATCGTGAATTCGAGTGTTACTATTGCAGACACTAACTATGGTATTTAATGAGAATACTTTGTTAGTTGTAAGAATGTTGGGATATGGAGATGGGTACATGTCTTCGTGTTGTTGGAATAGTTTCATGTTACGGAACAGCTTTTCAGGGATTTTACTTTCTCTGTTTCATATCTGGGGTTATATATTTGTTTAGTACTTGGGGTAATACTTTTAAAAATCTTAACATTGCCAAGGAAAGAAATGGAACTAAACAAACTAAACAAAGTCGTTATCTTGCTGCTGTTCAGTATACCTCCTGTGGTATCCAAGTAGGGTTTTAATGGGTTGCATGATTAGCAATTTGTATATACTGAAGTTCACTAACTTGAAGTGAAATGTACGTTTGTAACCTTACTGTTCTTTTGGAGGTAGAACGGGCATAGACGTAAATATGATCCATCGTCGCATTGCCAATATTATGGCAGACGGCCAAGAACTTTCAGATCGAAGATTCGCGGATGGAACGCCTTCTTCTCCAAAGAGACGACAAAATTACAACCTGTACAAATTACATTTGTTACTCACTAGCTCAACCGGTACTACAATTATTAGGAATAAAAATATTTTTTATATGAAAAATTTCACTCTGGTGATCTGCCATAGTTCGGATATGGCCATTAAACCATGTATTAAACAAGTGAACAGATAACATTGCAAAGGTAGCTTTATAAAAGTTTTAAGTTCATCGCCTATCTTGACAAGACGTGGTAGCGTTAGGTCCAATTGCATTTTAACTTGACTTGTTTAAACTTGATTGAAGTGCAAAGACCATTCTTTTGTTAATGAATTATTCAAAGTTCATCTTCGACTATTTCTGTCTAAGTGGAAAGAAGCGAAGTGTCAAATTTGCAATAAACATTGACTTAATTTTAGCGTAATTATAAACATCTCTTTAAATATTTTTTGGGAAACAAGCCATGTGGGATGCCTAATTCTGTGCAGAGTAAATACTTGTTGCTATAATCAGCGTCACTTTAACTGGTATCATGAGCGCTTTATGGTGCTTTTAGCCTAAATGACTGGATATCGAATTCACTAATAAGATGATATTACACGAGGTTGTTCTAACGCTTTGATTTAGAAAGTAATTACATTCGTTGAAAATCAACCAACCCAGTACCTGCAATATCTCTCCGACTTATTACTACCACCATTCAACACGTGTATTTACCATCATAAATATGATCCTTTTTTATCGCTTTTGTTGTATAAATCTTGGAAACTCTGAGGTCAATGATTAAGTGTTGGAAATCCACCAGTTTTGATGACGATGGGGCGTATAGTTTCACTTTGGACATACAAACAGGTATTAGTGGAGATACATTTGACACCTCAAACGGGCAGTAGTCAGGGAGTCATTTACTGAAACTCGTCGGCATGATTCGTTTTAGTAGTACGTGCAAGTTCTATCTGCATTCAAAACTATTTTTTATAACTCTGAAATATCAAATCGAATTATTGTGCATAACATCTTAATTCTCTCTGCAAACGAAAGCCGAAGCAAATTCATTTTGATAAATTTTAAAGTAGAGATGCAATGGTTGGTTGTAGCACGCTTCCACCCATTCGACAGCCGTAAATCTTTACTTTGAATACATTAAAACTTTTTATGGTTAATATTAAATGTATATGTTTTAGAGATAGAGAATAAACTCCTAATTGTTACCTGTTTTTCTTAGAGATTAAAGGAGACTGTGCAAATATTTCATAGGAGAATCACGATTCTTGGTACCGTCTCAACTAAATCTTGTACCCTTTTTATTTCAATTATCCTTTTCTCTTTCCTTTCATCCTATCTTTGTTTCATTTCTTTTGCTTCCATTTCTTTTAATTTCACGTCTTTACATTTCGTTTCATTTCCTTTCATCGCATTTATGTAAATTTTCATTTTATTCTTTTCCTTTGATATTTTCTTCGTTTCGTTTTATTTACTCCATTTTATTTTTTAATTTTTTTTGTTTCAGAAACTTGAGGAATATCTTGAACAAAATAATCACCAGATTGACGAAATTGTTGCTCTTGTCCGTGGGCAGCTATCAAAACAAAATAGAGCAACGTTAGGAGCGTTGGTTGTTTTAGATGTCCACGCTCGAGATGTACTTGGCACACTTACTAAAGAACGTAAGTATGCTGAAAAAACATCATTATTTCCCAATAACTGCAATCCTGTTGCTAGTGACATATTTACGAGTCATGGCTTTGCTCTTGCATCAAAGTTAAGAGAACGAAAATGGTCAAAAGTAGTGGGAGTTATAAATTGTCCTGTTGCGTCATCTGCTACCATCTTCGAGATGAAGCTGGGCGCTACTTTTATTCTTTGTTCAAATGTGCACCAAACAGTGTGTCATTATTAACAGTAGGCGTCTATTGGATTTTAATAGGTACCAATCCATTGCCTCCGAAGGACTCTGTCTTACATCACCTTCAAATTTCACATAAGGTGAAGTCCAGTGTATCAATTGTGTACCTCTGTGACTTAAGTAAAGGAAAGGAATTGAAAGCTAAAGGGTGCACCCTCTTGGGCTTCGCTTAAACGTATGACCATTTGCTGAATACGTACATGTTCAACAAAAATATAGATTCCTTACGAATGGTATGATTTTTCAATTCCTTTGATCTTGTTGCTTTGTTTTGGCTACAAAAATGTCGACATATGTTTAGATACTTACCTCCCCTGGGATGATATCCCTTTATTGCTTCTCAAATGAACTATTTGTTTCTTGAGGGAGGCAGCAGTAGCATTTTAATCTAACGAATTTTCTATGCATCATGTGATAGATTTGCTAACTGGCAATAGTAGATTTTAAGTCATTATTTTTAATTGTGCCAATCGTCACAAGGTCATCGAATAACTGCTACCCGATCTGCGTACGTGAGAGCATTGACCTATGGAGAATATGGAAGAAAGGCAATAGCTGAGGTCTGACTTGAAACCATGGTAGTCAAATTAAGATGAAATTATTCAACAAACAACAAAGTTCGAGAAAGGACTTTTCTTAGAATTGCTTTGTAAGGTTTTGGATAGTGTTTTCATGTGTGTTAAATTTACATCAACTTTTATTACCACCTGGCAATGTAGATGGCTTTTTTATTTTCCTAAAATGTATTTTCTTTTTTTTTTCTGTAGAGATCTCAAACGAAAATGATTTTCAATGGCTGGCTCAGCTACGATATTATTGGGAGGTATATTCTTCTAATTAATATTTTATGCTAGTTGTCAGTCTTCTCCCTTAACTTCCCTTTCTATATTCGGTAAAACCCAATCTCCGACTTTGGACAGAGCATCTTCAGACTCTGGTCTCTGACGACTAACTAACTAGCCAAGTGCACGCAATTTGTTAGGTGTGGCCATAAAACATTATTGGTTAGTCACCTTCTGCTTTGGACAGCTAACAGAATTACACGTAAACAAGAATAGCACTGTTTGGGGCATGATGCCTTACTAAGTCCAGAAATGAAAGCTTTGCTTTTGTCGTCTCAGGAATCAAATGAAGATTTGTTTTTATTGTTATCAATTAGCTTTGCACAATTCTTTGAAAAGATAACGAAAGTTTTCAGTAAATTGCCTGTAGGATGCAGTCCTTTTGACCGAAAATCGGTAATTGTACACAAAATCACTTCTTTTTTGAATCTATTATGCCCACAATATATTACCGTGTACAAGCCAGTTATTTTTATCTTTTGTTTTTACTTTGGTCCTTAGGATGATAATATGTTAACGCGCATGATCAGTGCTCATCTGGCTTACGGTTACGAATATCTCGGGAACTCTGGCAGATTGGTCATAACTCCACTCACAGATCGTTGTTACAGGTATCAGATATATTCTGCTGCTTGTGTCTGTTGTGATATTTGTTGTTTTATCTATCACCAAATTGGATTAATACAATCCTGTATTTTTTGTGACTCTATACTTCATATTTGTAATTTTTTAATATGTGCCTTGAATTAAAAGAGTCTTGCTTACGTAAAGACATGCAAAAGTAACGACAAGTTTAATACTCGACATGTTGTTGTAGACATTATATCATTTTCGAGTTTTTGTTTTGAAAAATGTTGTGAAAACAGAAATACAAGGCTTTAAATACAAGTAGAAAACAACAGGCTAGGCAAACTATTTTGTAAATCTTATAACGTAATAAATCTAAACAAACGACTTTTCTCGGATGGAATCACATATGTTGTTTGTTTAAATTCATTGTATTGTAAGATTTATGAAACATTTTGCCTAGCTTGTTGTTTTCTACTTGTTTTTAAGGCAATGAATTCATGTTTTCACACCTGTTTCCCTTCCAACTGATGTAATGGTTACATAAAAACGTCGAGTATGAAAATGTACATCATTCTTTTCACGTATTTTGTTTGATATATATATTTTCTCTGTTTTTAGAACACTCTTCTGACACCAATATTTTCTCTGTTTTTAGAACACTCTTCTGATACCTATATTTTCTCTGTTTTTAGAACACTCTTCTGATACCAATATTTTCTCTGTTTTTAGAACACTCTTATGATAACAATATTTTCTCTGTTTTTAGAACACTCTTCTAATATGAATGTTTTCTCTGTTTTTAGAACACTCTTCTGATACCAATATTTCTCTGTTTTTAGAACACTCTTCTGATATGAATGTTTTCTCTGTTTTTAGAACACTCTTCTGATACCAATATTTCTCTGTTTTTAGAACACTCTTCTGATACGAATGTTTTCTCTGTTTTTAGAACACTCTTCTGATACCAATATTTCTCTGTTTTTAGAACACTCTTCTAATATGAATGTTTTCTCTGTTTTTAGAACACTCTTCTAATATGAATGTTTTCTCTGTTTTTAGAACACTCTTCTGATACCAATAATTCCTCTGTTTTTAGAACACTCTTCTAATATGAATGTTTTCTCTGTTTTTAGAACACTCTTCTGATACCAATATTTTCTCTGTTTTTAGAACACTCTTCTGATACGAATGTTTTCTCTGTTTTTAGAACACTCTTCTGATACCAATAATTTCTCTGTTTTTAGAACACTCTTCTAATATGAATGTTTTCTCTGTTTTTAGAACACTCTTCTGATACCAATATTTTCTC
>JANTCA010091162.1:0-13346 GCA_024741275.1 Chironex yamaguchii
TATATATACACATACATACATGAAGAGATACAATCACTGCAAATACTGAATGTGTAAGTATGGTCAATTTTAAGTTATGATGGTCATCATCATCATCAGATCAGATGGTAACGAAGGTGGCTGCTGTGGTCTGGAAGCACCCACCAAAGCCAACACCGTCCAGTCTTCAATGTCCCCGGTTCAAGTCCTAGCTGACCTCCCTCTGCTGCGCTTGCCATCTGGTTTTCCTTCAACTAATTTTTTTTCTAGGCTATCCTTCTGCCTGAAGATGTGACCAAATACTTGCAACTTCCTTTTCACCATTTGGAACTTTAGAATCGGTGAAGTGTGGGGATGGTCCAGCACCCATCTGTTGGTTTCTCTGCCTCTCCAAAATGTAGTTAAGGTCTGCCGTATCCCCACATTTCAATAGCGTCATTTTTCTCTCTTTTGATGGGTGTAATAACTCAAAATACAAACACCGCATGATTTTGATATTGGATGAACAATTTGTTCCCTACATTTGTCACGTGACGCGCGATGTTTCCTTTTATCAACAAATTCAACCCGTGGTTGTCTTGCTTGACTTGTCCACATTAATTGTCCTTGACGACACTCTACCCCTGTTTATGCAGCATCGTTTTAGCTCATTAATTCGATCACCCAAACAAAAAGATGGAAGACGGCGACTTAAGAACAGAAGTCACGACCAATCAATATAATCTCATCATCACTCTAGTGTCATCATCACACGCAATCGTGCGCCCTCTACCGCTGGGTTCTACCCACAAAAATAAAGAAATGACACAAAAAAATACATATCAATAGTACTTAACTACTTAAGGGTGTTGTGATGTATTTGCTTACCCTACCTCTGTGATGTAACAACTGATGCTGAATGTTTGTCACAGACGGACAAACCCTTAATACAAGAAAACATCAATTGCTTGGGTGGTCCCAACTCATAAACATCCCATGGATGTAAGACTGTAGCCATTAAAGCCATACGTTTGATAATATGAGGTGAATTCTAATATTTTGTAAGGGTAGAAGTAACGAACTGGTTCAAAACCATGTTGGGCTTGTTACGTAAAAGAGACGTCCTTCAGCATAACCCGTGTACTACAACAGATGATTATGTTGACAAACTCAGCAAGAAAAAGTAGAAAACTAACAAAACGTAAAACTTGACCGCCATTTTAAAAGGAGAACGATCCATTCGCAACGGTCTATTTATGAAATAAAATAACCTTCACTGATCAGGTATGACTATTTTAACGATGAAGGCTCCCTAAAGTAACCTTGTAAAAAGATATTCAAGTTAACTTGAATATTTTATCATAGCTAAATTTGATGTTAGAACCATGTTGCCAAGTTATAACTAATTTCAATGCATTGTATATCAATAATACATGGATAAATGCCACTTCATCAACTAAGATGCCTCCACAACATAATTGCATTTCATAACCGTTATCTTAACCGCGAATCATCCAGTTATGTTCAGGTGACTTCGGGCGAACATAAATATTAATCTAAGTGCAAACGGACGAACAATGCAAGACCAACTGTCTTAAACATGATTTCATTCCGTTACATTTTTACTGTAAAGAAGACAGTCTAACTGAACACGTAAACTCATCCATAAAATAATACATAAATGGAACAGCAACGTTGATTAATTACTCAATATGATTTAATCCAGTGGCCTTTTCTCTCTAACTCGGCTTAGATCAGACCGACATCCGACGCGTGTCAGGAAGAGACAAAAAATAACGAAGAAAAACTCATTGATTGTCAACATTTATACGATGAAGGAGAGACACCAAATATGCCTTAAACAGCTTTTAAACTTGCCAACTGCTCTCATAGTAATGAAGGAATTCCTCATTCTTATGTTTGAAGTATCTTTACAACTGAAATCAAACATTGACATTACCCTCAAGCAGTAGTCAAGTAAATTCTTTTTATACTTGGTTGAAATAAATCTATATGATGACCTGTAGGCGAGTACAATGTCAGCCATAAAAAAGGCATCATAGCCTTAACGTCGTTTACCTTTGACTTAAGGGTGGGGTAAGGGGTCTTTTTCGTTTTCATTGTCGTGTTTAAGCCAGTGAATACTATCAACCAGCTATCAAGAGAATAATAGCTTAACAATCCACGTCACTTCAAATACCATGACATCAAGCCCATAAATGGTAAACGATGAGATGACGTAATGGCAATCTGAGTTAAGGATAGGTAACCAACCAAGGCGTAAAGTCGTAACACAAACTGCGTGGTATTCTGATGAATGAAATGATAACGCATCGTATGGTACTGTACGGTGTACAACTGTATGGTATGATATGGTATAGTATGGTATGGAATGATATCGTATAGTATGGTATACAACTGTAAGGTATCGTATTCCATGGTATACGATTGTATGGTATGGTATTGTACGGTATACGAGTGTATGGTTATAGTATTGTTTGATATTGAACTGTATGATAATGTTGTACGGTATAGAACTGTATGGCATGGTATTGTACGGTATAGAACTGTATGGCATGGTATTGTACGGTATAGAACTGTATGGCATGGTATTGTACGGTATAGGACTGTATGGTGCCAGAATGTGACACCGAAAGAAGAAAAGAGGAATACCCCTTTCTTTATTTCCATTCGATACAGGCTAAGTCTTAACTGTGCTTTGTTTGGGGTAGAGAGTGTGGTTTGACATGCGGTGCGACATATGTGGCACGTGGTACGTAGTGTATGTGGTATGTGGTTTGTTGTTTGCAATATATGGTTGATGTAGGTGGTATCCGGTATCTGATGCGTTAACGTGTTGTACGTGGCCAGTGGTCTGTACTTTACTGCTAGAGTGTACTAAGTTTCGTTAATCGTAGACACTTCGTACAAAGTGATGTGTGCAATGTTATACCTTGTATGCGATATACTGTGTTGCGTGTGATGTGAAGTCCATAATAAACTCGACCTCGACTCAGCTCTGTAAAAGAAAACTTATAAAGGGAGCAGTATTCATACTGTCACTTTGTGTAATCGACATCAAAATGTTTCTTACACCATACATTAGTTGTGATCAAAATGCGTTCGAATAATCGACGTTTGTCACTTAATATACAAGACTGAGAAAGAAAGAAAATTATGTATCTCTTAAATTTAGACTTACAAATACAAGTACTTGCCATTGCTGGCTCAAAATAGATCCATCATTCTACACATCTTAAATCCAAGTGCATCAAATATACTTACCACGTCTATCACTTTTAATCGAAAAGACATCATAGATATCTTGACATATAACTTGTATCACAGATTTGTAATTGACATGACGAAACTCCTGGAAAATCAATCAAGGTCTGACCCCGCACAAGCCAAAGCCATTGAAATGCAATGAATGATCAAGGTGCAATTCTATTCAAGATCAACAGAAATCAGCTTTCCAATTCATGTACAGACTGTTTACAAAACACAGGATTAAATCCTATCTCAACAGGGATTTGTGCCATACGATTTGCTTCACCGAATGGAAACAATTTGCACAAATCGATGCATGGTCGGCATCACCAAGTTGCACTTCAATGCCAATGCATCAAGGAACAGATGGGGGAGCGAACACATAACTCCACAAAGATCTCAATAAACTCAATATCGAAACAAAAAATTTACTTCGAAGCCATGTTTTAAAAAACTGGTATACGAGGAAAAAAATATCAGCAGGCCACACGTGGGAGTTAACAATTGGTTTTTACGTTGTGCACATTTTTGGCGTGTGCACGTCAGGATTGTTAATCACGTCACACGCATGCACGTTTTTCTGTCACGCTATCTTTATCGTACCTGAACTGAAGGTAGCAACTGCCTTAAAATATTACCAAAATGCTACCTCGAAAGACCAAAAATACTAACAAAATGAGAGGAAATTACACAACGGCGTCCTTAGACTAATTAAGAGGATGCAATTAAGTCGCTAGTCACAATAACAAACCTTGTACAACACGAAATATTCCTGCTGGAAGTATACACGTATCTCAAAACGAAGTGGAACCTAAAAACAAAATCATTAAAAACTCAACTTTCTTACTCTAATACACTCTTATCAGAAGTGCTCTATACATCATTCGTTTTCTGGGTCTTTTATCTGCTATCAACGTTAACAATGAACTTCCATTGCTTTATGCCTCATTCATCCCAGCGCTCACTTCTGTAAACTCAGTGATGAATGAGCATTGAAGCTATGAAACGTAATCAGTGTTGATCTTAAAAAATTCAGAGGATATATAAAGCTTTGAGTATTGAACTCATGAACAATACGCGAACCTCTTTTCGCTTAAACATCTGCATGAAAGATTAAAATTTATTCATATAACACAGCAGCATAGTGCAATGTGATGGTCTATGCATAGACGTCTTTCGTCATTTGATCGATGCCAGACTCTCTTGCTATCAAATGCCATAAACTTTAAAGGTCATTTAGTACATCCGAGTACAATCTATTAGTTGATTGTATATTTATTAAACTGGTGAGGAATCAGCTATTTATTAGGCATAATACACCACTATAAAATCAACATTTATCATGCTGAGCCCGGAAGAACTGATACATGTTACTTTAAATATTATCTCTGTTTGATATAACATTTTCAACGTTGAATGACTTCGATCAAAACACAGCAACGCTACGCTCTTAATAATAACAGTGGAAATTTAAGAATACTACAGGTATCTATCAAGGTCCAAGGATGTTCCGTTCATATTTTCGGTCTCGTGTGGTCATTTAAATCTTTATACGTATAAAAATACAAGTTTCTAATAATTTGAGGTCGCATTGCAACATAACACAGAATCCATCAGTATAAACTGAGACTAATGTACTTGCTTATATCTTGCTGTGTTAATCAAGGTATCAGGTAAGTCAATTGAGATGAAAAAAAGCAGTGTTATTGAAACATGAGGCGACCCACAAGGTCACTAAGCAGAGAACACTTGATTGAAGTTGACTTGATGTACTTGTAGTATTGTCATCTTTTCTAAATTACAGATTTACAACTGTGTGTGCTAGTTGCATGCTATGCCTTACCTATGAAATAATCGCAGACTTGGCAGGTGAAACTAACTACTCTAAATTCCGTTTATTCTTTAGAGACAGTCCCTAACTAATCAAGCTAACTTTTTCAAAAGTACAGACTGTCGTCATTTTGACAGAAAAAAATGTCAGTTATGATCTTAGAAGTAAATATAACAAGTCTTTTCATTATCGAGTGATAGAAGTTGAGCATGGCAAAGGCTGTCAAAATTTACTCGCCAATAACATGAAATGTTTAGATCCTCAATCAAATAGACGACAAGGTTTCACGTATTGAAATCAACAGTTTATTGAAAAGTTTAGAGTAATGGATATACCTTTAATTTCTAATGACAATAATGGGTACTTTGACGGATTTAGGTCTTTAAAAATCAAAAGTCTGACCGCCATTCTAATGCTCTGTTAGACTAAATGTAGATAGTTTTCATCAGAAACATGACACATACAATATTCAGAGTTCACGTGTTTTTGAGATAGTAAAGAGTCGATGGTTGGCTTAGAACAACTTGTGTGTACAGCACAATGAATAATTTATCAGCAACCTTCCTTACTCAAGCATTTGACGTTTACTATGGAGAAAGTTCTTCCGAATATTTAAGTGATACTGTTTTCAATGGCTTTCAACAACGTCGAGGTGCTCAACTAATTCATGTGCCTTGTCTCTTACTATCATTTACCTATTATGATTGTCATTGACATAAAAATATGGATATAACGTCTTGTGGTCGTTTAAGGAACTAGCTTTTAACGAATTCAGGAAAGCACTGTTGATCAATGAAAGATAACAGATACCGAGTAAGCAACGCTTTAGCCCTCAACAAGACAGACCATTGCTAAGATGCAACGGAAATCTTAATGAACAACAATATATCTAAGTTGAAAGCCAACTGGAAGTTCTCAAGACCACCAAACGTTGAACCAATTAGCAGTAAGGTTTACTAATCTAACCATCTAGTTTTTATGATTCATTAAGACCGAACAACATCCTATCTATTCCCTGCCAATCTGAGCATCTCTCACATACCCACTAACTTAGGTAAGTTGTAAAAATACCAATTAAAAATTCGAGCTTGTCTTTCGCACACATTTTAATTAAGATAACAACACAGGTAATTCACCTTGGTGCCGACTATCAGTATACAATATGTGAAATACCGGACAGAATACTTAGAGAAATGCCGAAGGATTTTGCAAAACGATCGTTAAAAATGAACAAACTGTTTGTGTTGTTAGTTGAAATGCGCACAGCGTTTGATCTTGAACATCATGTTATGAGATTTGTGCAAAACTCATTTGGTACTTTTTAAAACAGCAATTCGCCATGTCAGTCTGAAACAAAGTGCTCCTAACTTCTAGCAGTGTTGTACAGGCGACAAATTGTAGCTGATGTCAACTCAAGGGAGTGCATTAAAGCAATGTATTATGTATAAGTGTTCACCATGCGTCCTTTTAATATTCCGAAATGGAACAAAGCGAATGTACAATATTTGAAAGTTAGAGCTAAATAATATGATGTAAGAACAACTAAGCTATACTTGATCAAACTCAAAACAACTATGAAAGTAAATGTGTTCAATCCTGAACTGATCGATAAAATAGTAGCGAAAGAGACAAGTGAACTAACATTTGTTGCTATACGAAACATCAACGTAGCATTTTTCAAACATAATGGAAACGTTAACATAAGAATTCCTTCTGTCTTACCCACCTCTTTTTACTCCTAATCATCGAGGAATCGACCATATCCATTATTGCAGGCCTGAAAGCTAACGTACTACTTTGTAAGTTGTCGACATCCTAAGCAGAAGAAGAGTTTCTACAACGTGCCTTTGATGAATGTTTAAATATAAGCAGCGGATCTTTTTTCGTTCAAATGAAAAGAAAAGCGACCAACGCGACTCAAGAGACCAACACTAAGGCATTTCAAAGAGTGTCAATGGTAAGAAGGAAGTTTCAAACTTCAAAAAAGACTGACTGAATACTCACGTTTACAATCTTGTAGCAGAATTCTACTCCCATGAAACAAAAAGTCAACCATTTTAACAGTTAATAACAACACTGTATGCGTACGTTCCTTACAAACTGCACGGCAGATGAGCTAGTATAGCTCTGCTCTCCATTCTTTGGCTGTTACCTCTTCGAAAGTCTAAGTCTGCCTTTGAACTCAACCCTCACATTGTCTTCAGCTATTCACAGTGGAAGCTTAACGACTTGTCCAGAATCTACAAAGCAAATGGCTCAAGAAAGAGGGAGAGGAGGATCGCGTCACCCTTCCTTAAGATCAAATCTAAGAAATTCCACGCATAGCCGTCGCTTGACTATAACGGCTGCTAGCAGGAATGGATCACTTTTCACGGAGCTCAAGAAAAAAACCGCAGTTTATGAACACTAAATGCACCAATATTGAAAAACTAATCATGAATACAAGCTCTCACTAGTCTCGTTTTTTTACATGGAGTGAAAACATGTTCAATCATTTCTCTGTATGGTTTTGTGTTCAACATTTCCATTTATTCATCAAACGCATCTGTTTCTTATACACCTTAAACAATCAATAAAGATACCACAACTATGAAAATCAGGATATCATTGCGCTGAAATTTACAGCAAGGCATGCACCGAAAGATAAAATGATGGCAGTACGACATGCCGGCTATGAAACTCAGGGAGAAATCAAGTTGACCGATTAATAGTCAATAGAATATGCCGATGGTTTTGATTGTCAATAGTCTCCATTGAATGGTGTGTGGATTACGTCACGGTCAAGGATCGTACACTGAAGAATGAGGGTAAAGCATGCCAAGATCGGGTGTAATGTGGATGGAATACGCTTTAAACAATAACGGAGAATCATATCACGAAAAAGGAATTTGATACGTGGAATATCAGAATGTTTGGATTGATGTATCCCACAGCATAAGGACCTTAGGCATGATCAATATTATCTATATATCCGTACAGGATACCTTCTAATCAAAATGACAAAATTTCATCATAGTATTACACCTTTCTCATTAAAAGGGAGACGTTACTAGCTGAAAACTTCATTGTTACCTTTATGGAACTTGATACTCGGAGGTCAAGTAACAGAGATTGTTAACACTTCGTCTACAATATTCTTCCAGTTTATCACTACTATGTGAACGAAGACCACGAAAGGGAAATGGGAAGTACTGATGGACACGGCCATGTGAAGAATAATGATGACAATGACTTAAAGAATGAACTGCTTTAGACAGAATGGGAGCAAGCCTTCTCCAGATAGCAAATGGACAAGCAATTTGACACCAAAAGGTAGAAGAACTGAGTAAACATATTTCAATTGCAATAATACTCTTCATCACTTATATTAACAAGAATTTGTCTCAGAAGAGGCATACAATTGATAGTAATAACTCATTTAAGTAACGCTAAAGCAAATATGGGACGCTGATAAAATTAATCCGAAATAAGATTGAATGATTAGTAACAGACAGAATGCCAACAAAAAATAAAACTGAATCTGATGTTAAACTAAGCTTTGTACATCTTAACACAAACATTATACTAAACATTATCTTAGTAGAGCAGTGTTATTGTACAATAGAAAAAGAGTGTTACTCAGCAACTGCATCCATCTCTTTTATACAGAGTTGGTGGAAATAAAGAATATGTTGCAAAAGGTGCAATGGCAACCAAAGTGATTGTTACCTCAAGCATTGCCCTGGTATAAAAACAGCAACAGATGCTTAGAAATTGAAACGCAGATTAACTCATCACTCGAGAAGACGCTGATTAAATATGATTCATATTGTAGTCAAAAGCTGCAATGGTTGTTCATGTCAGTTTTATTTATTGATTGTAATATTTGCAACTATTAACTATGTTTTCCTGTTAAGATAATAAACAAGAGCGGATTAATCTTGATTTTTGCCTTTTTTCAATTTGAAAATATTTCAGCTAACATTGACAAAGTAAAACTCTTATGTCACAAACCACAATAAATCAATATCAGGAAACAAAGAAAGTGCGAACATCAATCGTAGACAGAAAGACAGTAAGAACGAGAAAACAAGGGTGCAAATGGGAATTTGTAAGAGGTTAACAGGAGGTCTTTAATCTTTTTAAAAAGTGAGCAGTAGAAGATCTTCTACACAAAGAATAATATGGAAAAAAAAGATGACATGGAAATAGTTACTGTTGAATCAAAACCCTGGGAGACAACACCCTGAAGCTATCATATAATGTAACGAGTTTATCTAGAAGACAATGTTTGTAAGTTGATGTTTACAACGACTCATTGCTTTGCTTTCTCAATACCCTGAACGAAAGAGGACTGAACAGCCTCCTCTTTTTCTTTGACTGCAGACACTTGTGATACAGTCATAAAGCTCCCAATAGAGGTAGACAGGGTGGCCTTTTTGTAAAGTTTCAAATCAGCGTCTCACGGGTCTGTAACCCTTATGCTTCGCAAAAATAGTGATGAATGGCCACCCATCAATGTCTTAATCATGCGAATGCAATAAGATTTTCTGTTTAAAAAGCTTGTGTTTTGTGTTCTACATCAAGATAATGTGGAGACACAATGCAACAAATCTACGCACAACACAACAAAATAGTATCTTTTATCATATTAAGTGTCTTGTATTAGTAAAGCTAAAATCGAAGAATCAAGGATCTTACTCTCAAATGCCTCGACAAGATCTTTATTTCAACACATGTTCCATCACTACAACAAACTTTTACTTCTTCCTTTGCGTCACTGCTAACGTAGGTTTTTAGTTGTAAAATTGGGAATACTAATTAAGTCAAACACAACTGGAACCACAAACTTAATGAAGGCATTAGTTACGAGTGTACCTCAGTTCTCAAATGACCCGAGCAATAGTTCTTTCTGCGTTTTACAAGACTCAGGTATGAAGAAACGGAAATCAACTTGACCTTGCGATAACGCAGCTTAAGCAAGAAATTCTCGGCGAAATTATAACAATTGTGGACAAATTAAGTCGACCTAAGTCCTAAAGACCTGATCAGTATCCTTGGTAAAGATCAAAATCTTCGTGTACCATCAATTAAATCTTATAAAAATGAACCCTGAACTTGCGTTCGCAGTAACCCCTGTTCATTGAAAAAATAGATAATGAATGAAACCCAACATCTCCTACAAAATGAAACATTGCAAATACACAACGGGTTATTTGATTAATCGGATATTCTGAAGCGAATTTCAGTTAAGACGAAACACATATGAAAAGGGTTGACGTTACCATATCTTAAAGAATTTACTGTGATACGAATAGTTTAAGAAACGTCTCCATACTTTCAATGTTTATGATCAAGTCTGAAATTTCACAACTTATAATTAATCTGGGTTTCTACCGCTAAAGAAGAGCCAGTCACTCAGTTAGTTGGCTTATCCTTTATGCATCAAGTTCAAGAGCCCCTCCTAACCAAGATCGAAACTCATCTCTGTCCGTTCCTTTTCTACCAATGCCAAGGTGATTTTCAGCCATGACTTCATGTTTTGCTTCCAGCTTGTTCGTAGCCTCCTTCATTTGCATCTGGTCGGCTCATGGTATAGAATGCCGTGGAACAAAGCTACCTCCAGATGTGGCATTTGGTGTCTCAAGAATGCAAGTTTCTCCATAACTTTGCCATAAACTCTCTCTGCACTCCCAATTGATGACATACACATTCATAGGTGTCTCACTGTGTCCATGGGATTCTTCTTATCCTATCATAAATAAACATTTCAGTTGTGTCCATCTTTTTTCGCTAAAGCGAGTAATAATGCCAAAAATATCTGTCTAACGAAACAAGCGTCTACACTTAAGCGATCAACAGTGTCCACAACACTTTCGTTCGTCCGAAAACGTGAAATTTAATTTGCAAAACAAAATGGAGATAATATAACAAAACGTTGACTCCTTTTTTGTTCATGATACTCAAGGATTCATCAGTAAAACGTCCTGAGGCAGAGTACCCTGCTGTCTATGCCGCGCGGTGATCAAACGGGTCCGCAAAGTAGATTGTGCCCACCTACTAAGGCATCGACTTCCTTTGGTCAGCAAATTCTGGCGAATTCATCCTTTAGTTATGAAAACGTTTGCAACAAAATATCGTGAACGCAAATGCAACATTTGATATTTTAGTTATACAAATTTTTATTATTTATAAGTCATGTATTGTAAAGTCACATCTAAAGATTCAATAGAAATAAGCAAGCCAATAGAAAACTAACAGTGCCTTTTTATCGTCGCTTAGTGAAATACCAAATACACGCAAGTAACATCACTGTACCCAAGCCAACTATAACGGAAATTGCCAATATTACATGGAGAAATGTAGATACAGAGTTAACCATTCTATGTTGAGAAGGAGAAGGGTGATTCTTACAATGGCTACAACTGATTGCTGTGGTGTAAATACTCAGTCATTAATTCAGTTCAGAAAAAGCTCAGCTCATTCCTTTTGTACAATACCCTTCCAGGTCTTACGTAAATCTAATCACTCCATAGTGCTGTGAGGCGCGTTCTTTGTTCCAACCAATCACAGCGTACCCTCTTTACAGCCCCAGTCGTTTTGAGCAACAACACTAACTTCTTGGCAGTTACCCTATTTATCATTTCCCTCTTTGTATTTCACCTTCTACACATTTACTTCTCCCATGCTTGCCTTCCTGTTTGTTTGTCTGTCCGTCTGTCCGTCTGCCCTTCTGTTTTCTCGCTTGCAGCGTACAGACACGAAAACACCAATGATACCCTATTTTATTACTAATTTTCCTTTGCTCATACAGTAAGGGCATTTTGCAATATGTTTACTGTTCCTTGTTAAATTGCTGTGAGCAATCATACAAGCCGGAGACAAGGCACCAAAAAGTTAAATAACCAGTAAAAATTAATATGAACGCGAAATAATCGCTTCCTGACCTACAAATCAAAAAGGAACTTCTCACCCGTAATCATACGCATCTTGGATCTACTGCTTTGTTTTTCTTCCAAATACAGGGTGTCAATACTTTTTTAAAACCTGTATCGGGTATGAGTATTTTCAATGTCTTAAAATAACCAACAACCACTCTCTAAAGGAAGACCAAAAGCCCGTACGATCATCCGCTCGATGCCCGCACAACGCATTGCTTCTTTAATTTGTCTTGAAATATTTTCTACATTTCGCTAGTTGCTCATTTGAACTCCACTTTCAAACATTTTTCTTTAAGTTACCATCACACGATTTGGCGGATCAGTTATGTATTAATTGAAATACCACACTTAAAAACAAGTCACGATTGCATCTGATAAGGCACAGCCAAGCTGCCTAATAATCAACACATTTGTGAGCCACTATGTCTATGGCCTAACTGAGATATTAAGAATAATCTCCGAGCAACAGTCCTAAGCATTACAATCTCAAGTTGATAACCGGCACCATAGTGTCTCTGCGCGAAGCAATTGTAGTTTTAATGAAGTTAAAATTCTGAGGTTAGTCTACCAAACAATTACGGAATAAGGTTGTGGTTTTGTCAGAATGGCATTCTTAATCTAAAGAAATAAGAACTTAATAATCAATCTTCTTTTTTCCTTGTTAAAACCTAAGCCTTGATCCTAACTTAGGTTAGAATTATTTCAGATAAAAGGATAAAGAACCTGACGTGCAAAAAGAGAGGAGACAATTTCCGCGATGCCCAAATCTGTTGATTAATAACACTGATGAAAAAAGTCATAAGGAGATATAAGACCATAACCCTTGTGGAAGAGAAGGGGGAGATGCAAAATGTTCCAAGTACCGGGGGGGAGGGGTTAGAAGAAAGTTTTTTTTGAAGGATCAGATTTGACTGCACAATTCTTGTGACAATCATAATTTTGTTTTACTCTCACCAATCGGCAATTCGTAAGTTGTCCTAGACTTCATTGAAGGCCAATTCTCCATAAAATGCAAGGATTCTCTGATAATTATCTACGTCTTGTAGAGCGAAAGGTGTGGTAAATACACATTAACATTAATATCAACATTGCTCTAAACATCACAATAACAATAAACGCCATCACATATGCAAGGGTATCCTTACAATACATAATAGCAAAATCAACAGGGAACAACCTCAAATAAGAGCTCGACACTAAAACAGGGATCAACATCAGAACATAGATCAACAATTGCACAAGGTTCAATATCAAAACAGGGATCAACATCAGAACATAGATCAACAATTACACAAGGTTCAATGTCAAAACAGGGATCAACATCAGAACATAGATCAACAATTGCACAAGGTTCAATGTCAAAACAA
>JANTCA010091163.1:0-13345 GCA_024741275.1 Chironex yamaguchii
TTCATACTCTGAGGAGTGTCATACGAAAAAAGCTTTTAAGTATGATTTTAGCGCAATGTCGCAAATTTTCAAGGCGAAAAGCAGATATGTAGGCTGTATAGCCCTAATGGTCATTGACAGAGTACCAGCTAGATGCCTCAGCAACTGCAATGTTAAAGTCCTACCCTGTGGTTACCAAATGTGATTCTTCGGTAGGTCAACTCCTGTGGAGCTATTGTGAAGGTTAATGCAATGATGTGGGAAGTTTTTATAGTCACTGGAATATTCAACTTTGCAAGTTGAAGTGCTGAAGACTAGTTTCTGCATGTTGTTTTGGAAATGGTTTGCATAAATCTTCTCATTGTAGTAAGAGGGAATTTGTTGTTAGATCCTAGTCTTTACTAGTCAATGAATTTTGTACCTGTTCTTGTTCCTTATTTCACATTTTTGTGTTTTTGTACTTTGTACTATTTTGTATTGTGTCTGTTGCCGTATTCTGGAACATTGATGCAAAACTCTGTAGATTGGTCTTTTACATAAAACATTTTTTCAGTTACATACTTGGAACATATTTAAACCAAAACTTTTTGCTGTGGCACATGTATATACACATTGATATTATCAGGTCCTAAGTCTAATAGTTATATTGGACAACAATATAAAGTATTAAAAACAAAAATATCTTCATTGTGCATACCTCGTACTTGTATGTTTTGTCGAATACTAAATTGAAACTATTAATACCGTAGGCATAATCTGCAACCAGAGCTATGTTGAAAAAGTAAAATTTACAGTGCTTTGTTGTGATTAAGCTGTTTGGTCTTGAAGAATATAATTAATAGTTAATTTATGATTTATTACACTCTTTAGGTTTCAGTGGTATCTGTGAGAACTCCTTGGACATTTGCAAATATGCAGCACCCATTACATGAGCACCCATTGCATCCAACAGATGCCAGGTCCTTGTATCCTGAGTACAGTGGCCATTGGAAATGTGACAACTGTTCATCAACAAGCACTCCGTCTTCCATTCCATACCATTGTAGTCCTTGTTCATTTGATTTATGTGGCATTTGCTTTGAGGGGCATATTTATGAAGGTCATCCGCATAAACTCTTCCTTATGAAAATGAGCACATTGTATCAGGATGGACATTGGAAATGTGATGTATGTGGCTTACTAGAGACTTCTATGGAACAGCGTTATCAAAAGCAAGCCTACCATTGTTTGCATCCAGGATGTGAGTTTGATGTTTGCCAACCTTGCTTTCAAGGTGCTCATAAACATAAATTTGAGGAAATTAACAAACACAATGCTCTGCAAGATTACATCTGCAATGTCTGTTCACATGGTCACCATCAGCAACAAAGGTATGGCTGTATTTCTTGTAAGTGTTGCTGTTTTGAGTTAGTAATTCAAGGTTGTCCTCGGTGTTTTCAACTTATTTGTGCTGTATGCACTCTCCAAAGTGCTAAAAAAGTGTCCCCTAAATAAGATCACATTTTTGTTCAATCCCTAATGTACTGGGTCTTTTTAAGCAGTGGTGTAATTTGACAAAAGTACCCTAGTAGAATTTTGTCGAAGTTTTTGCATATTTTGATTCCAGGTATATTCTTCCTGTTGTCACTATATAAGGCCCAGTATTCTGTTGAGAACACAGAACATTTTGTCATGCTGTTAGGCACCTCAGACCTCCCTTGTGGTCATCTGGTTTCATTTTCTTTTTTGTATTTATAATGTCCAAGGAAATTTTTACATCGCTGAAAAGTTATTATGAGTCATAAGGTCTTGTATCATGTTGCAAATGCCGAATTTAAATGTAGCTTCTTGGTCATTAAGGAATGCAGAAGCAGGATAAATAGCCAGTTAATATTGACTATTATCATGACCTTTACAATATTCTAACATGCTTCCTAATCAAAAGACATGCACTCATCCATTACACATTAGAGTTGTATGTTCACTTGACTCTTTTTCTGTTTCTTGAAAATTCAATTTAGTTCAGTTCTTTTCATCTTCTCTTTTTCAGTTGGTTGACATGCCAGTTGCTGCAAGTAGTTTTAAGACCAAAGAGATCTGTTAGACGTGCAATTTGTTCACATACGTGGCATTTGTTGCTAAACTGTTGTTACTTTGCTTATCTTTATTTGGAAAGTGCAGATTAAATGGTGTCAATTCAGATTTTTTTAGACTCGTAATATCTAGAAATGAAATTGATGAAATTGAGAATGGATAAGATCTTACTTGTTTCAGCTCATTTCAAGTTAGAAAAGACTAGTATGGGTGTTCTGTGCTAAGCTAAAAGCAAAGTCTTTTCGCATTTTTATCCTTTATGGGTGGTGCTGTGCCCCTACGAATTTATTCATGCATGTCACAAGAAAGGCCCTTTAGTTGCTGGTGAACAGAATCACAATTTACTCTCGTAGTTTAACTACTGAAATGCTGTCCTTGTAGCATTATGTCATGAATTGTCTATGCCTGAGTATATCTTGATTCTTATTCAGTAACCTAAAACCATACAACTTACAAACAATTGTTCTATGTTATTTGAGCTGTAATATTTATTTTTTCCAGTGCTTTCCTTATTCACTGTAAAGGATGCAGATATACTGTATGTGAGCTCTGCTTACGTGATCACTTCATTTCATCACATCCACATCCATTGTATCCAACACAGTGCTCATTGCTTTACCCTGAGTCCAGTGGGCAATGGAAGTGTGATCTTTGTGGGAAGCTTGGAGGATCAAATATAGCTAACATGAGCACACCTTTTCACTGCAGAGCAGTAAACTGTGAGTTTGATGTGTGCCCAGTCTGTATGGAAAGAGATAGAGGTAAGTTTTCCAAGTTTAGTTATGTCTTTTCTCTTCATTCTAAGCAGTCCAATCAGCCCAAGAATATTCCTTGACCTTGAGATGACTGTACTTTAACCTTCATGTCCAGCAATAACACTGATGTTGTAATAGTATATGGTGTATAGAGTGTAATAAAATCGATTTTATAGCTAAGAATGAACAAATAATCAGAGCAAAAACAAAATAAAGGAATTGTACAGATAAAGATAAGAGTATTTAAAAGATTTTTAGAACTTATGCATTTGTGACATTCAATGTAATCTGGTCTTTTTTGTACGATTTTTGCTGACTAGATAGATATTAAAGAATTAAGATGTTAAATAGTTTACTGAATAACTTGTATACTCCTGGTGTGCTGCTAGTTTTACCAAATACTTAGAACTAGGAAGCCATATGCTTATTCCATATTGTTATTTTAAGTTATGTATGGAAAGATCCGTATGATTATTTTAAATGCTGAAAATAGTCTGTAGCTTTTCCGTTGACATGCTTTTAGTAATGAGTCAACCACTGATTTGGCGAACCTATGATATAGCCTACGAACCAATACAGAGAACTCAGGCTCTTTTCCCGGCAAAACCCCCCATGTTTTGCATTTCAAACTACATCGGTATAGCGAGCTCTATTATTGCATACAACGCTCTAAGTCTTTGTTCCCCAGAATGAAATTTAGAATTGAGCGATACTAATATAGAGATCTCAGCTCATGATTATTGATTTTGAATTACTGAGTACTCTCAATTCCCTGTATTGTTACATAAAACTTGTGAAAAGTATAGCCTGGATTAGCATTATTTCTCATCACTAAATACAAATATTGGTGGGATTCATTTGCTACAGAACTAAGTTTATAAATTACATTACATGACTGACATTGCCTTATTAATTTGCTAGAAGTAGTACAAAGGGTACTTGGTACTGTACGGGATGCATATTATGTAGTGCAGTATAGCATAATAAATTATGGTATATTAGAGTATATTATAGTAAGGTATATTGTAGTATAGTACAGGGTAGTTTAGATTGCCATAGTATATGTCAGCTTCTCCCAGCTGCCCCAGTTTGCATAAATGGCATTCGAGTTGTTTCTTCTATTTAACCTAAATATAACAAGCAAATAGTCAATCGAAATGCATCAGTAAATGCACTGCTGCAAAAAATCCCACGACATTGGAAATAATGAACGTACGAATATAGTAAACCAGAGATCCGGTCCATTGTGAGTTTTGCTATAAAGATTTTTAACTGTCATTATCTCGAGAAAGGAACATTGTATAGTCAGGTGAACAGGGCTCACAAAATGATGGTGCAAGACATAATTTCCTTGCAAGTCGAAATGAATGTACTACGAAGCTGATTGTCATTCTGAGAATAGCCAATAAGTGACGAAAACTGATATTTGCCTAGCAACGAACATATGGCTATTAAAATTTGCTTCTGCAAGATAAAAAACTAGTTAGAAAAACTAGAGATCACTTGACTGTCTTCATTTTAATGTTATTTGCTGTGATGTTTAGTGTTGTTGACTTATGCAACTATGCAGAGGACTAATTATTCCGTAGTTAGCTAAAAGCTGCACAAATATTCATTGCCTTGAATTTCAGATGTTTTTAATTTTTTTAAATTTATTTTTAATACGCCTACAATATAAATTTGTACTCAAGCCTCAATTTGCGGCAATATATATTTACAATATGACATACTCTTTAGTATGTTTTACTCATTTCTCTTATGCTTAAAGGTTACCAAATGCTCTATTGTCTATTATAAGTTCAGAAATATACCCTTTGCCTGATATGGTTGGCATATGTAAGTAAACAGTTGTAGTAATCGTAACCATAAATTTACATATGGAATTGGCGTACATGTGATTAGCATAAGTAGCCTTTGATCATTTACAAATTTTTTTTCATTAGCTTATAACATTACCAAGAGAATGATTTAACATAAAAGCTTTCGATGAGATTTTCTGTAACTGAAACTCGAAAAGATCTACTTTCTCAATCTGGTTAGTTCAACTTTGCGACAATAGCAAGACAGGCCCCCAAATCACTTGTTCTTAGACATATTTTAATAAAGCAGTACTTTTATTGCTAGGCAATATTATTGAAAGTGAAAAATTGGTAAATTAGTGAATGGTTAATGTTAATCAAATTTAATGGTTCAGGGTTAAGTGCATGACAGCATATTTCACCTTATTCTTGAGTGCTCCTGCCAATTTACCCTATCTGTACATACCTATTTCTTATTTATTTTCACAACTATAGCATTTGTGATTCGTCATTATCAGATAACACATTTTTACATCTATTCTTTTTGTATAGGAGCACCATCAAGTTCAGGGTTTGGCTTGGATACAGCAGGACCCCCAAAGTCAGCATTTATTAACAGCTACAATCTTAGTGGTATGAGAAAAATTAGGGTATTTGGTTTAATTGATGCAAAAGTTATTTGCATAGACATTTAGTCATTTTAAGGTTCGATTGCCACACATAGTGGAGCCCTTTAGTTCCATACGCCCGCATTGTTGTTGCTGTTGCATTCAGTGGGTTTGAAGCATGAACGTTTTCTTCCACGCTTTTCACGTGATCAAACAGAGGTTGAAATATGTCGTTAACACCTTACCACGTGCAAAGGCCATTTTGAGCAGAAGGATGTTCATATGCCAATTTGTTTTGGCAAACAGCATTGACTGGATAGAAGGATATCAGTGCAATGTTGTATTTGTAGTATAGGCAGATCACAGAAATTTTTTTCATCGTCCATTTTCCACCCTGAGCAATTACCTAACTATGCAATTGTGTGGTAAAGAAATATACTCTTACGTCATTACCCTTGTGGGCGATGTCACCTTCCCTATTGATGCAAAAACACGTAAACACTATCGAAGAAAGGAATTTTTTCATTTCTTAAGAATCTGCTTTGTATGGGGTAGGGAAATATCAGAAATTAAATGTAAAACATGGATTAATGCCACTTTTTGGCCATGAGTGGGGCACTTTGTACTGTTGCTAGTATTTATGTTTGATGAGCGAGATCATGATGGTACGGGCTAAGCTGTTTTAGTAGCTTGGAGACTTTACGTGATGGGCCATCATGTAAGTCGCCGTCATCCGATTCTCTCAAACGTGTAACTGGCTGGATCAGTATAATGTTATTCCAAGTGGTACCTGTATAGACATGGTATTTACTTGGTGCAATCTCAGCTAAAAGATAAGAAAGACGGTACTAGACTGAAACTTCTTCGCACATTCCAGCAGTATTCATTCAACAGCATATATTTGTGAGTTTCAAACACCTTTATTGCAAGCGTTTCATGTTTTCTCTTGTTTACTACACCAACAAGCACTGCTGTGGATTTAATTACATATCTGGTGGTTGTTTTAGTTGATTCCTGAGAGTTGATTCCTGCTCTTAAGAGTCTGAAGAACTGAGCTCTTGATCCAGACAAAATCCTAGCCATCGTCTGGAAAGATCCTATTTTCCACGGATTGCTCATTGATCTTTGCAATGTTGCATCTACTAGCCTTATTTCACCATTCATATGGTTGGAGCCTCAAATCATTCCAATTCCCCCTAAAGGTGATTTAACTTTACCAACTGATTATCGGGGAATATAATTGCTACTCGTTGCTGCAAAAATATACAACAAGCTAATTCTTAACAGAATACATAATTTATGTCAATGAACATCTGCAATAACACTGAAGTTAAAACCCTTGCAAACAATGTCCTTAAATGTGTTGAAGCTTATAAGTATCTAGGATCACATATTCTGAACTCAGAAAAAGACTAATGCCAGGTAAAGCAAGGTATGCACAGCCTCTAACGAAATGGAAAAGATCTGAAAATTTAATTTTGACCGTAAGATTAAAATAAGAGTCTTTCGAGTCACTATAGAACCTATTTTGCTCTACGGCTCCGAAACATAGACCCTATCGGCTAAGCAACACCGCCACCTAAATGGATGTTATTCTCGTCTTTTAAGAAGAGTACAAAATCTGCCCTGGAGAAAACAACCAACTCTACAAACTATCTATGGAAACCTACCTAGAATATCAAGCATTGTCTGAAAGAGACACGTCCAATTCGCCAGGCATTGTGCACGAGCCCCAGACAAACTTGTCTCATCTTTTGACCTTTCTTGTCTCATCCTTCACCACATAAACAGAAACACACCTTTCCAGATATCATATGCAGTGGCAACACCATATCTAAGGAAAACCTTCTGACAGCCATGACCGATGAGATTTACTGAAAAGATGTAGTGAATTCTTTCTCAGCCGAGATGATAAGATGATGATGATGGTTGTTTTATCATGCACATAATGGATGTTAAGTATTTTCTTGTCGCTCAGAATGATACACTTGATTGTTGTACTTTACAAACATCATTACCTTGGGCAAGAAAGCTATATACCTAATTACCCTAAATACGGACTTCCGAAATCAAGACACTGGGCTTCCAAAAAGATGTAACCCTTCGAGACTTGTCCTCCTACCTCAATCCTACGCTGCCCCTTTCCGCGTATTGGTAGTTAAATAAACTACCAATCATCAAGCTTGTTTGGTCTCCTCCTCGACCTCCTTACTTGCTATTCCGTAATCTGATCTCGGCACATCACACGTGAATTTCCAAGCCCATAACCAACATTTTTAGTAGCATCTTCTTTGACACGATTTTAGTTATGTCCTTGGCTACGTTTTGGCAGCCATGGCTGATCATGGACAGAAACGCATCGATGCCCTTCTTAGGGTCATAGGATTACTGGTATTAATATCTCACTGGGTAACTTTATAGTATTTTTATTTTCGCCTAACTGAAACTCTACTGTCTTCGGCATTCCTACTGGGTTGTTTGATACTTTGATAAAGGACGTTTAGTTTCTTCTTTAACTACTGTTTTAAGACACGGCTACTTGAGATACCTTTCAGGACATGTGTTAATACATGCATTATGTTCATTGTACTTTAAAGGTCTCAGAGCAGACTCTGGAACACCTATTCCGCTTGAAAAGCCCCACTTGGTTCGTGTATCGTGTAATTTCAAGCCTTGCGATGAAGATCAGTCAGGTGAGAAACTGAAAATTTTTCTACAAAAGACAAAATTTAAAAATTTGACTAACTCGAGCTCCCACTTGAGAGCCTGCCTGTAGTTCCATTCCTTTCTCATATCAAATCGTCTACTGTGTAAATACGCATGTAGTCCATCAGAATGTGTTATATAATACAAACCTTAATGTCAGTTGGCCATTTTGTCGATTGTTTTTCAAAAACAGTATTATGTTAAACCTCCCTGGACTTACGAGCAAGAGGTTGGATGTTACAGAACCCATTATAGTATGTATTGCTTGTTTGATCGTCAGTTGTTTATGAGTGGCAGTTTTACTTCATGCATTTGTGTGTTGATATATCGAGCTTGGTTTTGTATCTCCTCCTAGAGGATGACTATTTGTTTCCACTATCTGTTGAGTGGACTTTCTTTAAGTCTTGTTAAGGATCTGGTACTAGGCGATTAACAATGTTTTGTGAAAGGACTTAGATAGTGACATAACATTTCTGTTGCGATAAGTCAGATCTCGGTGAAAGATCTTGGTTGACGCCTTTTTTGAAATTATTATTTTACTGCATGTCTCAGGTCCAACGGCAGGGCTATTATTGCACACTTGAGTTATTCATTTTAAAGCGAATGGTTATGATAAGGCATTGTTATGTTTTAATTGAACTGTTTTATTCTCTTTCTTAGCTTAAAATCTTTTCCCGTTACTGTCTTTGGCAAATGAAAATTGCAACTTAACATGATGTGATGTGGCAAATGCCTATTGGCTGTTGTAAAGATTTGCAGCAAGATGAAACCTTTGACATAAATTAGCTGAGTGGCATTTGAACAAAAACAAGCGATATTTATTTTATGTTGAAATGCACTGTATTGCCTGCAGAGGCTAATACATTTTAATGCATTTTGTCTCAGAAGGGTTCAAATAAACTTAACGTCACTGTAACTGAACAATATAAATGATCCTGAAACCAAACAGTAGCAAGATTTTGGGATTTTACCTTGAATTTTTTAATTAATCATGACTTTAAACATGTGCAATTTTAGATTTTCTTTTAATCGTAGAAAATATTTCCATTGAATTAGAGTTACCTTGAGTATTACAGAAATTGCCTTACGTTGCTGTACAGTATCTAATAACAATGTAAAAAGCAACCAGGCAGATGTGATATTTTTCGACAAAGCGAGTTTGGTATACGGCATATAATTGTCGAGTTAAAGCTTAGGATATGTTTATAGATTCTGATCTCTTTGAAACGTAGTCGAGATGTACAACAAATTGGATGGTGAAATCCGGTTGGTATAGCTGAATTAAGCATTGCCCCTGTCGCTCTTGTATTCAAACCTAAACCATAACATCTTTCAACATTCATGCCAACGTTTCAGATGCACGCTGATGGTTGATGTCCTAAATTGACATTTCATATTATGTACAATAAGCAGAATTATCCTAATCGATTCAAGTATGACGATGAATTTAGTTAGCAATGTCAGGTAGGTATGCTTATGGTAGTTTGACATTTCCTAAGAGCTGGCTGCCGTCTTTAAATAGTCACAATTATTCCTGGCGTCGCTTTTACGTTGAAAATGAAGTTTTTTAATACTGCCTCAAACTAAAATTGCGTTTAGAAGTTAAGGGTTAACATGCCTCAGCTAGTTACCTACGTACTTTTCCGTATCCCTACAATTGTTTTGTTCCTCGCTTTTTGTTCCATGACGCCATTACAAGAATTTAAAGGAGGGCAAGAAGGACTTGGACCGTCAAAATTGAGAATGACAAATTAACGAAACAAGAATAGATCATCAACTTTACAGTCTTATAATACTCTAAGCGATCTGATTCATTTATAGATTGAAACTTCTGCTCGAAATCTTTGTTGTTGTGGCGCGTTTTTGGGAGTTTTGCATGGAATCCAGACTTGGATGCAAAGTGTGTATTTATGGCAATGACCTCGTACTGAACACCATATAGCATCAGATAGAGCTGTGGGTTTTCCAGGAGGATCAACCGATACACCAATAGTTGCAAGGTTATCTGATTTATCTCATTCGCTCAAAAATGTCTGTCTCGATGATAGGTTGATAGGTTGATGATAGGTTGGCGAAAAATTTAATAAGGAGATTTTCGGATTATTCACCTTGCGCATGAAAAACGTATTTCTCGCGCGTGCTTCAAAAATTAAATGATCTTTCATTGCGATACAACTTAATAACTGAGTGTATGATCTCTTGCTTTGTCAGTTGATCCTTCTGTGAATTGCAGACGGTTAGTAAAGGAGGCTGGTAGAAAAGCCTAAACAATTCCACTGCTATATTTATCCAGAAATAAAAAAATCGATGTCTGCAGGACGTTCATTGAATGGGAAAGAAAGTTACGTTGAGCTGGTGAAAGTGTGAAGACCACTGTAAAGTCAAAAAGGTGTATTTATATGATGAAACGTAGAACAGAATAGGTCTGACAATCACTTTACCCGAAAGAAAGAACAGATTTTGTAAATTTACCAACTTTGTGGCGAGAAAAACGACTTTTCGCCAGTTGTGTGATCTAGAAAGTGTAAGTTGTAGCCTGTTATATAGCTCATTGTAATTATGTTTAATTAGACAAGCATCTTCTCATGCCATTTGATGGAAGTTGAGTTATACTTTGCGTAATGCTATTAATTCAGCTGAAAGGACCCTCGACTTATGGACAAACCTGGAGTATATGAATTTATTATCAGTTGGGTACATGTAGTATTACCCTGCTGTTGCAGTCTCCCTTTCATTAGTCTATTGTGCTTTCCCATTTATTGAAAATATACCTGTACTGCGTAAGCCATAAGCTTCTATCCTTATCGTTCAGAGTAAAAGCTTTTGTAAGTGAGCAGCCCTGTCTGTAGAATCTACGCGTATGTTCATTGATACATTTATGACGTGTAAAAAGTTGGAATTTGTCTAATCAAGACTATAAAGTTTGCTTGGCACGTCCCTCGCCCGAACGGAAGTGCTAATTTTTATTGCAGTCATTTGCTTAGCTGTGGTGAGCTGGAAACTCACAAAGATCGTTATCAAACTAAGCAGCATAGCTGCAAATCATTGCAAGTATTACAATTTGTAATGCATTAATAATGTGGGGTGTGACAGCGAGTGGTTTCAAAGATCAGTGCCGCTGGAATCTGGCGCGCATCGCTACCAACAATCGAATATTTTTGAACGGCGTTTCCTCGTCTTTTTATTGTTTTTTGGGTTGTTATTTTCTAGGTTTTTTTAGGATTGCGCGAAGTAAAAATAGAGTGACTCACAAAATCTTGAAAGATCTCAAATTCGTTCTGCCCACTCTCCCTCTCTTTGCTGACGTGTTAAATGTATGGTCCCTAACCCCTTGTTTCTTAAAGAATGGTTATTTCCTTTGTTAAATCTCTTGGAATGTGAAGTCAACGCAACTTTTCTTGCAATACATAACATGAAAATATTTGGCACTGACCATGGTCAAATCTGAAACACATATAGAATTAAATAATTTTGCCCGTACGCACTGTTGGATATCTATTCGGGATAGCAAGAATTGAAACGTCACTGATCCTTTATGTTAAACTGGCACATTTGCTATTTGTCAAGGGTGGACTATTACCAGAATAGATACGCTAGGTGATAACCGAAAGAATCGATATTTGCAAAGCTCAGACTCAAAAGGCAACAGTCAAACCGATGTGCTGTCCTGAGGTTTGTCGAAAGAAATTTCAAGTCGTTGGTATCACGGTCCGAAACTTGACAGTTGGTAAGATGGAAAAACATGACTGCGAATTTTTGTTTCAGCGAAAGCCTTCCTCGGTTTCGCAAGCTCAAATCTCCTCAGCTCCCACTTAGTGCAGCTATATATTTGCATTACGCACGAGCAGACCATTACCACAATAGCTGCATTGAAGGATTTACAGTAAGCTGACCGGGCCGGAGTAGTGATCTTCGGACTCAAAGCCAACGCACAGACCGATGTATTGTCTCGCATACTGGTAGCCCCCTCCACGACATATCTTATTGTTGTGTTAAAGTGATCTCTGCGTGCGGGAAAAAGAATAGCCAGCATTGTACCAATTACACAACATTTGCTGTCCACATTAAAGATAATGGGTAAGTGCAGAGAAGGTCATATTTGCTGTCGGTGTTACATCATTTTACACTATCACACACATCGACGATTTCCTTGAAAGTTCTAAAAGGCCTCGGCCATGATGATGCCATTGCGTCAAGAACAACCTTTCTAAGACTTGGTATTACTATTACTACAGACACCTGTTATGTTCAATAACCAGATTTCCTCTCAAACAGCTGGTGTACCAACGGCGGCGTCTATGCCCTCAGTAGTTACTGAACTATTTATATATAGTTATGAGAGCTCTGCACTATTGACTACAGACCATGCCCTGCAATAATGGGAGAGAGATGACGTATTTGCTGTGACTGAGACAGACTACCTCCTTGACTTCCACATCAACAGCTTTCATCCGAACAGCACGTTCACAATAGGAAAACGAAGACCAAGGTCATCTTTCATTTGTTGATGTCCTCGCAAGCGGAGGGCATCTGAGTCCTATCTCAGATATTGATAAGTGAATGTGGATTTTCTGTAGACTCTTCTTAGCATGGCTCTGTCAGTCTTCTTAACTAGGACATCTAAAAATAACAAGCAATTGTTTGCTTCCTTTTCAAAAGTGAATTTTAGGGGAAAGTGTTACGAATTTATAACTGTAAATGATGAATTTTGTACGCGCCAATTTTGAGCGCGTTTTAGCAATTCGATTCCAGAGTTGTCATAATGGACTAATGCAAGATTAACTTATGCCACATGTTTTGTCTGTTGATTCTCATTGGCCAGCAGTCATTTCAAGGAAACATTGAGTGGCAAGATAAGTTTTAAAGCTTTTCAAAAGAGAGTCAGCCGTGCTGGTGTTCATTGCTTAAAGAGAGAAAACAAGACAGTGAGAAAAAATGTTATTAATGTCAGAAAAGAAAGACCTATTCAGCAAAACAAATTATGGCACCTCTCCCAGAAGTCAGAGTAAAACTACCACTCAGAACTTTGAAAGCGACTTTGCTGGCCGCCTTTAAACAAACCAGGGATGAGAAGACGCAAAAGCAAACCAAAACTTGTGCTTGCTCACTATCCTAGCCTCTGGGAGATGGACACGTTCCTTGAGTTAATAAAGAGGACTGTAATTCGAGGTAAATTTTGCCAATTTGGTGAGGAATGTAGAGAGTTGAACCCGCCAAAGATATTGGTGTTAATTAGTTTTAACTAACCATCAGCTTCACACTTATTGCAAAATGTTTCTGTAAATGACTAATTGTAAAATAGGGATACCCTGACGTTATGAAATTGTGTTGACCTGCGTCAGATTTTTCAAGGTCAAGCAAATGTGATTAAATCCCTCTCCATTTACAAAACAGATAGTTGTGAAATTCCAAATAAATGTGGTAA
>JANTCA010091164.1:0-12334 GCA_024741275.1 Chironex yamaguchii
GGTCATTTTGCATGTGAATTTCTTGTCATGAAGTAAGCTTGAGTGGTTTTGATATATGTGAGTTGAGATAACTTACACTCTCCCCCCTCCCACCTCTAACAAGTTTCCTACTTCTACGGTTTTGCTGTAAGTTTACGTAATTTTCTCACATTACCCGGATTACTAATGTCGTCACCCTCTCTGTGTTCTCTTTGAGCAATGCTTTAAGTGGCTGTAATGAGAATTATTTTTGAAAATCTGCGACATTGAGCTAAAACATGCTTAAAACCTTTTTTCGTCTGACATTCTTCAGAGTATGAATCGTCAGAAAGGAAAGGATATGTATATGGGACATGTATCAAAATTAGCCAATCAAAAGCAAGAGAGGAAAAAAACAAAGAGAAAATGGAGCAACACAACATTATTGGAAGAGTCCAACTTAAAGAGCGAACTCTTTCTGCCTACCGAACACTGGTTTTGTTGTTTTAATGCAAATTTTCAAGGCGATTTTCAAGTTTTTTACCACAAAAAGATTGTTTAAGAATTATTTTTCAAATGGTCTTCATGTGATGGCAATTTTGGCGACCGTGTTGCAATAGTTGTCAGTTTAAGCCGATTTGACGCATATTTTACCTGCTATTTTGCTCTTGTAATCTTTCCGAAACATCACTGAATTGTACTGCTTCACTTTTGCATCGTCTTTTTAACCCTTTATTCTTCACCACCCCTTCGAATGGAGAAAAAGTTTTTCTTGTGCCTTAAGTCATATATAATATGTCATATTTCAGAGCCATAGGTATTTTTTTCTTACTCCAGCAGTTTCTTGAAATGCATGGTGACCATATGGTTACTCAAAACAATAAGGGAAATGGTTAGTTAGGATGCAAAAGAAGAGGCAGCTTTATTTTGCTAAAGTAATTGTTAATTACAGCAAACAACATTGAATAAGTTCATTTCACTTGGTATGAAAAACATAGAAGCAATGTCTGCTGTTGCTCATGCATAAGCACGAAATTTTGGCCAGTGAGCCACGTTATCCAAACAAACTTCAGCAACTAGAAGTGTTGCTGGAGCTAACCGCCGTTCAGGAACCATATCTGTTTCAGCTTTCCGTTTTGATGGTTGACCAACAGATCTTGAGGATTGTTTTGGACTAGACTAGCCTTCATGCTATTGCCATGATGAATTTCAGGACTGTTAGTTGGGATCTTCTTGGAACTTTCAGCTGGTTACGATGTTGGTGATATAGCAGCCAGGAATCGACTTTTGTAATATCTATACAGTGGAAAAGAACTTGTAAATACCACCTCTTTGACTTGATGTTCGTACGGTAAAGAGAGATCAGCATGTCTGAGAGATCAACACCACCCATGCTATTGTACTAATGCTCAGCTGTTGGACAGTTAATGTAAACATACCTTTTTGATTCTCTATCCTATCAATTTACTGTAGTTTTAGTAATAAGAAATCAGTTGTACATTTCTATTGTCATACCACTTTCTAATTGAAATTCCAATTTTGGCATCAACTCTGAAACTTGGCACCTTTACCTTTCTTCTTCAAGTTTTTTTCTGCTGGTAAAGGGCAGGTCCTTGTCCTCTCTTGCCTAATTGTTCCACATGAAAGAAATCCATATTCTTTTAATGCCATGCACAGAGGTATGCAGGAGAGCCAGTTATCAAAACATACCTTGAAGTGTTGGTTCTTTGGTAGTGCGTTAATATGTTCTGTAACTACATGTGACCCAGTACACGTAAATGTACTAGTTGAGCCAGTATATAGAATAAAATAATACATAATGCCTGATGCACCTGACTGAACAAAGTTCTTAAATCCCCATTTTACTGCGATCCTGGGATTGTACCGACGAATTCCATTTTGCGAATTCCATAGGCAGATGAACTATTGACATGTACATCTGAATGCCAATCAGCTGTAATTTTCTCCCAGATTTTCCACTTTTCTGAACACTACATAAGTTTGTTTGGTAAGAAAGAAAATGATTTAGGCTGTTTTCCCAAAATAGTTGAAAATACTTGAGTGGTGTCCAAGTGTCAACATAGTCAGGTGCTGAACTAAAGTCATTTCCCAGAAAGTCAGGATTAGGGATAGGAGGATTCTTTGACCTCCATCTTGGAATTTCCTTTTCAAATTTGGAAACATCAATTGGGCTTTGTGGTTCATTGTCAATTTCGACTACAGTTTCCATTTCCTTGCCGTGTTCAGTATGATCTTCCCCGACATCACCAATATTAGCATCACCACATCACATCTTGCTTTAGTTGATCATTGCCTTGCTCATAGTTTACATCTTCACACTGGATCACATTGTTCCCCTCGATTAATTCTTCTCTGACGCAAGGAAGTGGGTGGGTATACACACCATCATCTTCAGATTCGCTTCCTTCGAGGTCAGAAATTTCAGAATCTTATTCCCCTTCCAAGATAAGATCAATGGCTTCCTCAGTAGTATAGAATTTTCTTCTACTTATATTCTCTGTCTAGAAATAGAGGATAATTAAGAAACCTTGTAAGCTTTGGATTTATTACTTTTTCAAGTCTACAATGTAAAGTATCCCAGGTAGAAAAGTATTGTGCTTAGAACTACATTTTCTCTAAAGTAAACATGGTAATTTTATTACAGAAGCCAAAAAGGAACTGTTTTTCTATAAAGATATTTGCTCTTTTAATCAGAAAACGTAAAAATTAGGAAGGCAGATATACTAACTCAGAATTACCTTAAGCATAATTCATAGGATTATAGTACAGTAACTGACAACATATCATTTGATCTAAACAGAATACTTTGATATCAGCAAAGTTTTGTAGCAAAAATGCAGCCCTCCCCCCCAATTATATTGGAAGACCCATATTACTGTTAGATAGCAGAGTAAAGTTACATAAAACACATGTATCAGAACAGAACAATCTTCAGTATAAACTCAACATAACAGTAAAAATCATAAGTGAATAATAGAAAGAGAGTCCAAAGTTCACTGTTCGATAAACAATGCTCAGAAGGGGTGTTTCGTTAAAGTCTATAACAATAACAATTACCCCAGCAGATATCTCCTGGTGCATTTTATAGTTCATCACCCTTATACGTAATTTTCCTTACTGAAGTAATAGTCAGTCTTTTCCTTAGTCGTTCGGAGTAACTACATGGTTACAAAAAATTGAATGTGAGTTTGACCCAAATTCCAAATGGTCCAAAGTAGTAACCATATGGTTACCTCCACTTTTAAACATAAAAGTCAAATGTATTAAATGTACCCGAGGAATTATTAAATTTTAGATTAAAAAATACACTCTTTAATTATCAAAATCTGGTAAAATTTGGTGGAAAATATAGAAAAGTGATGTCTTAGACAAAGCAGAATACAACCTCCCTTTTGACCACGTGGCTGAACATTCAACATCTCTCGTGTAAGTCTAGGGTGGTATATTACAGAACAACAAAAATTACCGGAATAAACGGGTCCAAGCCAACGTATGGAAAGCCTGAAGTGCTGGTAATCATATGGTTACCGTTGACAATGAAGGGTTAATATGCATTTTCGATAGATGGAATCCCAGAGGCGTATCCCGAGTACGGGAACGTTGGCAAGAGCATAGGACGGATTTTTATAACAAAAGAAAGGAACATTGAAACTAGTGAAACTGATAAAGGATTAATTTTTGGCAAATTCGTTCGGAACTTTCATTGTATGATTTTATTGTATATGACGCCTCTGGCTAGAACCATCGGCTTGCCAGTCAATGCAATGGGCGATCGCCTCATTATGTCCATTAGCCTCGGAGTCATGTTGTTTATTCTCAGATTGTTCATCACAACGTGTTATTGATCAATTTATATCGATTTGTGGCACTTTCAAGGCCCTGCTCATTGATCTACTTATTCGTTAATTGATAAATCATGGAGAAATTTTATTTGGGAGATGATAGCGGAAAGTTTGTTTACATTTGCCTGTTCAAGGATGTTTTGAACATTGAGGAATTGAGAGCTTCACTTCTTGCAGGGAGTCTCGACGCAGTAATGATGAAACCTCGCATGGTAAGCTATTTGTTTATTGCCCTGGAGAACTGCTCGTATAGTCAATAGTGTATGCACTTTGGAACAACCTGGTTCGGCCCCCCTCTTTTTCTGCAAAACATGTTCATCTATGGCTTTTGGACAATCCATGCAATAGAATCAGGAAAAAGTAGTCTAAATGGCTTAGTCACATATCTTAGTCTAGATGGCTTAGTCTAAATGGCTTGGTCACATGAATGTTCCTTGGAACCAAGTCCCTAACAGCCCAATCCCCTTTTCCCTGTAAAATATGCTTTGGTACTGCTGGTTATTCTTAAGTAGAGCGCTTTGAACTGAATTATCCTGAGCGTAGGTTCATTTCATTGCAGCATATATGTACAAGAAATTTTGTAGCAAACTACCCTTGCGTCTGTTGGAGATTAATTGCAACTAAAGTTGTTTTACTTGTATCAGAATAAGCTTATGAGTAGTGTAATTCACCCCTTCTTATTGTACACATAAATTGTATAGTTAATGTTTCTGTATTTTCAGAATCACTTTAAATTCATTTTATGTATTAACGTATCATGTTTTATGGAAAAGATTGTTACTATAGAGAGAAAAGTAAAATTGTTAGTTAATTCTAGTTATATAGAATAGTGTAACATTTGTCATTTCATCAAACTTAGGTATGGTATAGCTCATTGCTATATAGCAAGCTTTGTAAGACTTTATTGAGGAACTTTGCTTGTTTTCATCATATATGCTGATGACTCCATTTTACTATCTTTTAAGGATGATGCCACAATGCTTTCACCCAATTTTTAATCTACAGGGTTCCTGACTAGTATAATGACTGAACTGCCCCTTGTATATCTCTTTGTAATACAGATTAGTTTTGATGTTATATTGTTAAGTCAAGAGAATGGACTTTATAATCAGGAAACTGTTAGATGGTGAATTGACTGTTGTGTCTAAAAAAACGGAATGCAACATATTGTTGTGATAATTACATTCACTGAGTACATAATCATTTAAATATGTACTAACAGTGGTACTAGTCTAGTACCATGTTATGTTCCAGTACACCACAAGTACATATGATTTTCCATTTGGTGACTTGTTCTTGCACTAAACTAAAATCAGTAAAAAGATTGTACAAAAAGGCATTATATGTTTTAGCCAATATTTGATGAACATATGAGCCATAATTATTACCAGGTCTTCTGTTGAAGGATGCACATTAAACAATTTCCTTGCATTACCTGTGGTACCAGATATCGCTTTTCTAGTAACATTGATGACGGTTAACTGCACGTTTGTTTGAGTTGTTCAAAGATTACTGTAACAAATCACCAAAACTTATTGGCATATATTAAGGGACTTGTTGATGTTTTCACTTGCCCTGAAACACAATTTTATGAAGATATTGTAATAAGTTATGTACAATATTTCAACATTCTAACTTAAACTGTATGTATGCTTGCATTTGTGCAGCTCTAGATTAAAACCATAGCCTTACTTAATCATTTTATTATTTGCTAAAGATTTCTCTCTCACTATTATACCTCTTCATTATCAGCCAACACAGTTTTTTGTATCTGTGAAAATTAATGTAAAGGGAAATTTTGGGAGTTTCATGTACATATTTGATGGATTAGCTATCCTGTTTTGAAAAATTAACACTTCAGCACTTAAGGTAATAAACACCATGATAATCAGGAATTATGGTACACACAATCACATGAACTAGTGGTATTATGATGTGTTGATCATTGTGATTAATGTCATTATCTTACCTTTCTCAAACAAACTAATGAACTTAAGACGTTCTTAAATGGTTTAACTTACAAAATATGTAAGACAGCTAAGTTGTGAAGTTTCAGAATGAGTTGAATGTTTTGTACATTTAATTCTTACGGCAATGTTTTAAGCAATTTTTTCTTATCTTGATTATCTCCTCTTTGTATAACCAAGCATGTCAGTAGAGTTCCAAAAACTTTATCCTTTACTTTGTCAACTGAATCTTTGCTTCATTACCATCACTTTTATATTAATCCAGATAACAGATATATTTACTGTACTTCAAGCAGTTCACAGAGCAGTTTATGCTGACAAGCAAGGAAAACTGAAAACCAAGTCTGTAAATACAGAAATTTTGTACAATTTGTCTCCATCCACAAAGGTAATTTATAACTTCACTATTATTCTGCTAATCATTGCATTGAGATTGAGTATGACCTATATAAAATACCTGAAAGTAAATTATGTTTGAATGTTTAACAGTGTACCTCCTGTACTTGCCTAGAGCTATTTGCGTAAATCAAGTTTGCATTTATCAGCCCAGTAGAATTGGACTTGATCTATTTTGTATCACTTCAGCATTATTTTAACTATTTTTGATGTCTGTTAGTTGTCAGGTTGTGGTGTAGTTCGACTTGCTAGAATGTTCTTTGTTTTTTTCTAATATGATGGCTCCTTGAAGTGCATGCCAGTGATTCATTTGTTAATTATGTAGTTTATTATTAAGTGTGTTTCTTCTTCAAACTAGCATGTATTTTAACAATATCAACAACTTTATATCAGGATCAGAACTGTTATACTTTATGGTAATAACTCATTAAATCTTATCAATTTTGAACGACAAGTTTAAGATGCTGTAAAGTAATAGACTCATCTGAAAAACTATTTGATTTGAAATTAATCATAATATATTCTTCAGAATACAGTCTCATATGACCATGCTGACCTGTATGTATGGATTGAAATTGACCAGTAAAGAAGAATTGAACCTATGATTGGGCAAAGCAATTCAAAAAGGCAATATGCTAAGGAAAAAAGTGCATTAAAAGAGATTAATGAAATGCTAAGGACCAGTTAACTTGAACTCAAACAAATTTTTTCTTTCCACAGTTGCTCTTGACTTAAATTTACTATTTATTAGGAATAAAATAATTCATTGTCAATTGTGGATGTTCTTGTTGAGTGGATGGATGCAGTCTTCTTAACAAGCATCCACAGACAGTCCTTATTTACCAGTCCATTGGGGGGAGGGGTTTTTTGTTGCTATTAGTCAACATGTTGTTTATGGTACATGCAAGATTTTATCATCAACTCAAAAGGACAAGCTGCCTACCACAACAAAAGTGTCGTTGTTTGCAAATTTTTATTGCTGGTGTGACACTAGGCTGCAAATGTGGGAGATTGATGGATCTATAGATCAAACAACATGTACCAAGACACATCCAGGGTCTACCAGCATGCACCAGCATTGCCTGGTCCCAGGTCCAGGATGAGAAAGGAGGAGGGTTGGGAGAGGAACAGGTTGTACCCTTGCCCAATATGGCAGAGATGGCAACAGCCCTCCAGGCATCATTTGATGTTGTCATGAAATGCAGCTTGTGGAACGGAGTGATGCAAATTGTCATCACACTATTCACAGCTGATTCTGCCACTGCAAGGAATCTGAAGCTATGCAATGACAACAACATGCACTAGCATGTACCAGCATCATTTGGGATCAGGTAAGTTCTGGCATTACCTGATCTATGTGACTGCTATGTGACAGCATCTGCTGATTAACCCATCCTGTGAAACTGGATGACCTTGTTACAATGATGACCTTGTTGCAGTTGTTGCAATTTTAATATTTTCATATTTTAACATTTCGTATAGCAAATTTCATACAGAGTTTTTTTGAAAACATGATACCCTTTTTGTGGGGTTAAATTTGCTATACTACAGCATGTGTCACCCATAGCAGGCTTTTTGAAGGCATATTAGCCACTAGTAAGTTTAGGTGCTATTTTAGAAACCCTGCTTGTAAATGCTTGTCTAACCAACTTGTATCTTAAGGAAACAGTTTAAATACCAGCTGATAGAGCTCTTAATGATAACTGGTTTAACAAAACTAGCAGGTTCAACTTTACTAGGGCAAACTTCTTTAAGTGGCAACTGTGAACCGGGTGTTCCAATGGGTGTCTGTGAAATGGCTGTTTCTTAAGTGTCTCTATAAACAAGTTGATGAAGTAGCCTTGGGTTCTGCTCTTGGGCTTTTGTTTCCAATTATGTCTTCATGCATTACATTGAAGAAACCATCCATGATAAAACTTTTTACTATCCAAGGTATGCAGATGACACTGTAACAATTATGCCTGATAGAAAAACTGCTGAATACTTTTTTAACACTCTTAACCACCACCACTTCTTTGTGACTTTCGCTACTAAAACAGATTGGTTTCCTCCCTTTCCTGGGTGTCAGAGTGGTAAACTGAATGCTGAAAAGAGCATACAACATTATGAGCAGCTGGTTGCCTTTTATTTTGATGGATAGCTCTATTTAAAGTTGAGCAATCATTGGTGAAAAGGATAAAATTGTAAAATACCAACATACTTGTTTTTGGAATCGGAATTTAATTTGAGCCTCAAGAAATCTTGAAATGTGATAATTGTTCTAATTAAAGTTTGAGGTATTAATAGAATTGTGACATTGAAAGAGTGTGTCATAGGTTGTAATTAATTAGAAGTTTCAATCTTGTTAAATTTTACTTATGCATTCCTGCAGATGATAGTGCTCAAGCTCAAACCAGAATTAAGGACCATGATAAAGAAATATGATTATCAACAGACATATTTGACATGAATTTGAATATAACAGGAATAACTTCATCAGTATCCTCTATGTCAGAGATTTTCCTCCATAAAGCAAATATCAAATCTTCCCCACTTTCACCTCAGTCTATTTGTAATCACACATCCTTCAGTGTTTATGACGTCTGTAGATTTTAACAGCATTTAAGAATCCAAATATATCCTGTTACTTCACTGTGGCATTTATTTCATCCAAGACACTAATAGGGAGCAGTAAAATGAGCAGGGTCATTAACCTAACTAGTTAACCTATGCCAGCTTCATGTATTGTCTCTTTTACATCAGCCCAACAGAATTTTTATCATGTTTAGTTGGAATTATAAATCATTGTACAAGATGATATGAAGACATATAATGACAATTGACATACATAGAGACATGATGTCTTTAATATTTTTAAGCACAGTATAATCAGTTATGCAAAATGAGTATCCTGACAAAGAGTACCAAACAACATTTACATCTTCTTGGGGTTTATGCCAAGCTACTAATATGGGTCCAAATATGGAATGGACACAGCATAATGCAATACAAGAGAGCTATGGTAATCTTCAAAACGTTCCTAGCAAATTGAAATGCATGAGTACATGTTGGATCATATCTTTTATTGACTAATTTTGTAAAGTAATGATTCAAGAAAAGGCACTCAGACATTTATTTACCTCCTTTTGTACTTTTTTGGTCATCCAGCACTGTTGTTAACCAAATTTGTTTTACATAGCCAAACGTAAATGCTTTATGAAACATGTCGATAAAGTAACAACATTACATTAGGTCAAGGGATATCCTCTGTCTTGAGCAGGTTTTTTAAAGTATATGAGGTATTGTTGTATTTGAAACGTATACTGTTGATTCGTGGCTAAAAAAATTGCCAACATCCATGAACTTGGTATAATTTGGGATTTTAAAACATATCATTTTGCTTCCATGGAGAAATGATTCTACCATAAGTTATGTAATAACAGAGTTGATAGACTGTAAATTTAAACCTAGACAAGTTATGATTCATGTTACAGAATCAATTCTACAAATCCTAAGCAAATCTAAAGATGCATTTCACATTAACAGGAAAAAGTAAGTTTATTTTTAAAACACATACTCTTTGCATACAAAATCATGATTTTTGCAGTCAAGTGTACTTCCATCTACCGTACACCAGAGATATCTGGCATGGGCTATGCCTTTATATGGTATACTGTTAGTAATAGGAAAAGTTGACATAGATTTTTTTGTTTTTTTCTATGACTGAGATGTTATCTGTGTACTGACCGAGCCTTTCCTGACAGTTAACAGGACTTTTCATTAAAAGTAGTTTTTGACTTTTGCATGAGGACAAAAGTGGCTTTATGAATCACTGGCATGAGCCTTACATTGAGTGCATCTTTGTATAAAAGGTGCATGCGTAAAACCTACCTGGATCTTTGTATTGTAAATAACCCACCTTGTTTATCATTATTTTTGGTTCTCTTTTAGATATCAGAGTCACTAAAATCATTTGGAGTTCATGATGCAGATAAAGAACTTTTGCTTGCACATGTTGCAAATTCCATTGAAGATGGCAAAAAAGAGGTATGAGCTATGTAAATGCTTGCCATACAGATTTTGTACCATTGCATTTTATTCTTTGCAGACCTGTGTTTTGAATTCAAATAAACCCAAACTTTGATATTCTATATTCAAGTACCATTATGATGGAATTGTCATTAAAAGCAAAGAAAAGCAGGATTTTGTGCGTGGGACTTTTTCAATTTCAGTGTATCAGTTAACAACAATTGAGGAGTGACCAAGTATAAATAGCCAAGCGACCTTCTTCTGATCAATGAAGATTTCCTCACTAACAATAAATATGTGGATAATCAGTTATAGTAGTATGATTATGTGTTAGTATTGTTGTCAGAAATTTGAGAGTCATGACAAGGAGTTGATTTATCACACATATTTATAATTTGGTGACATATCCCTTGTCTCTACGATCAATTGCTATATGTATTCCAAAGTTCATATAGAAAAATATTCTCTGGTATGGCCCCATGGAAACATCTGCCTACCTTGCTAATAGTCTGTGTCATTCAGACATATCGCTGGTCCTAATCCCTTATATGAAGCATTGAGTTCTCAGGTGAAGCTAGGGTAGACCAGCACACATTTACCTGTGAGTGATTCATGCATCTTAGTGCCTTCTGGCTGGCTCTGCTGATTAGAACTTGCTTTTTTGCCCCTTATCTAATATAGCTTCCATTGGTTTGTGCAGTGGACAGTGTGTGGCAATGTGATTGAATTTAAACTAAATCCCCCTGTGTCCATTAGACTAGCCATTACACTAATATTATGTTTTGACTTGATTTGTCAAACAGCTTACACTTTTACCAGGCTTGGCACAATGGGGAATCTTGCACCTCTTTAAAACTGTACTACGGTACCGATGCTGAAGACTATAATATGATTGAGGTACAAAAGCAAAATCTGCTGCTACAAGTCATCATGCAAAATAGTATCCATTAGCTCCTTTATTGTGGCTGTAACATTGCATAATAGTGTAGTGCACTATTTTGTGATGGTTACTATAGCAGATCTCCATTCCTCTCAGGTGGTCTCTTAGTCCTGTTCGCATACCTGTATAGTTTTCCAAAATATGCTGTTAGAGTCATGCTACTTCTGCTACATGCTACATCTGACTTCTGACATTGTTGTCCATTAGCTACTTCATGCTACATCTGAGTTCTGACATTGTGTTTCAGTTATTCAGCAAAATAATAGACTTATTGAACGGAACTAAACTAACAGACTCTAGCTTTTAGCAGTGATATCTTTTGTCATTTGCTGTCAAGCAGGTTGACTCCAAAGCCATGCTAACTTAACAAGGATTATCCCTGACATTTGTGCTGGAAGCATGACTACATTGGAAACAATGTGAAATTTGAAAAGAAACTACAAAAGGATATTCTCGCGAAATAGCTTCATCAAAACAAGATTTAAAATCCCAAAAGTAACATTGCATGATGCACATGATACTGAAACAAAAGTAGTTTTTGTTTCCTGGTTATGAAAGACTGCCCAAAATTACACATTCAACATTGTAGAAAGTAGAAAGCAGATATGCTTTTTTCATGGAGCCTCCCATAATATTAATAACATTAACTGCAGTGTTAAAGATAATGATGCAGACTCCTCGTATGTAGTATGCCCTAATTAACGGAGACTTCAAAAGAGTGAGTTTTTGAAGCGTCTGCTCGTTATACCACAAAATTGACTTTATTTTTAATTATTTACATTACATGATTATTGTTCAAAGTGAGAAATGATTTAGTGTTTTCGGGATTTCAATGGCCAAGCAATATTGTGCAGTGTTTGTCCTAAAGGATGGAAGGAAACACAACATGAAAATATGCTGAAAGAAGTTTTTACCCCCCAAAAAAGTGTAGCTTTGAACACTTTTATCTTGAATCACTTATGAATTGTTGGATTTTTACATCTTTAAGAACAGGGATTAAGGAAGCCAGGTACTCAGATTATCAGTTCAGTTGAATAATTGCTAAGTAGCATGTTGTGATTATCTTCACATATCTCCTTCTTTGTGTAGATGGTGAATATTTGCAATATGGTCGAAGGTGTAAGTGTTCCTCTTAAAGAGTTATCAACCTTAACAGATGAGTGCATGGTCAAAAAGGTAGGATTCCGTGTATTGATTTGATT
>JANTCA010091164.1:12434-34402 GCA_024741275.1 Chironex yamaguchii
ACTTTGATTCCATGTATTGATTTGATTACTTTGATTCCATGTATTGATTTGATTACTTTGATTCCATGTATTGATTTGATTACTTTGATTCCATGTATTGATTTTATTGTTTTTAACACAACAGTAAACAGTGTCATTCATGAGCTTTAATCAAATTAGTAGCTTCCAGGTAAGCATTAACCCAGGGCAGATGATGGCACATGCATGCATTAAACATAAGAGACAATACGACATCACATTTGTGACTTTTGTTGGCAGAGAAACATCTCTGTGTGATAATTTCAAAGCCACTTACCTTTATTCCAATACCTGTAGGAAGAATCAGTGAAATTTAATCCGTTCAAGTATTGGATAAAACGTCTTTTTTTCTTGTCTTATAGTCATTATATTTCAGTCAATTCTAGAAATTGACAAAAAGATGACTTGTAGGGTTGGTTGAAGGGCTCAAATCAGTTTAACTACCAGGGCCTTGGAGAACAAGAAGAGAATTATTCTTGATATGTTCGACATTTGACTCACCTCTTGTTTACTCCACATTTGTTGTTTAAATTTTATGACCAAATTTGGATACAATAATGCCACTTAGTTCTTTTTTGGTTATAGACGTATAAGGTCACAGATGAAGAACTGACAATTGGTACACTGTCCGATGCAGTTGTGAACCGAATTGCTGTGAAAGGATCAGTTTAATCGTGAATTGTCAATTTTGTAAATAACACTAGTTCCACAAACAGAATGATACTTGCATCACTTCTAAGAAAGTCTGGTAGCGAAACCAGTGCAACAAGATTTCAAGTGTTGCATGAAGCAGTGAACGTGGCTGAAGTCTAAAACAAGCATATGCTACAGTATGTTTGAAGGCATGTGATCATCAGTTACAGGTAAATCTGAACATAGTTCAAATGAGGTAGTTATTGCTGCAACTTCATTATCTGTATGGTGAACACAATCGAGCCAAGCAAAGTGTTGAACCAACAGTTACATTAATACAAGACAAGTTACGGAGTATCGCCAGATTTCATTCCATGTGCATTATCTTTTGTAATTCAAGTGAATACTTTACTTTATCTAGATATCTAAACTTCATGGTTCAGTTGTGGTTCTGGATTAAGTCCATAGATGCCCTTCCATGTCCAGTTAGTAGAGGTATACATAAGTTTCATAAGTGTAAGAGGCTTTGGGTAGATTATACCAAGGGGCTTTGGGTAGATTATACTTCCACTTTTTTTTTGCCGGGCAAGAAATTTCCTTACTTCTGGTATTTGAAATAATTTCATGAGCCTCTTTGATGCAGGTTTAAGGATCATATCATCGTCCAATATGACTAATGACTATACCTTTGTGTGCAGCAACTCGACAGAAACACATCATAGACGCATGGACTGATACTTTGTCGATGAATTCAAGGTGTACAACTCGAGAGTAGCACTTTACTACCCAGAAGCGACTTAGTATTTCTAAAAGAGTTTCCATGATACCATCATGAAGGGCATGTTTGTGACAATCCCGTGTCACTAAATTCGCAAGGACACTGCCTCTGGGAAGTAGTGCTGGGGATTTGCTTTCAAAAGGTATATCTGCATTGCTAACATGACCAGCACAACGGATAATTCAGGCTCATCTTTGAAAATACCTAGCTGCCAGTTCAAACGGTTTTGTTTTCGTGTTTAGAAATGTCGTTCTGGACTTCTTTGTTCCACAATAATTCTTCTTGCGCGATCTATTCAGCCGACAGTTCGCCATCGAATTTCCTGACTTTTCTTTCTGCCAATATGAAAGAAGCGTAGTACATACGAAGTCACGTGATATAGACGTGTAATGCTGCTAAATTTGGCTAATTTGATGATTTTTCTCAAAGAACTTTTCTGTTCAACAGTTGTTATCAAAGTGGTTTCGCCTTTGCCTGTGACACATGTCCTTTGCTTACTTCACATTCTTTAGGCATCTGAATGACGATCAATGTTAGGCCAATTTTCTTTTAACCATTCTGGACCTGACCACCAAAGAGCATTCATTTATAATGCCTTAACATCATATTTGCGAGTAGGAACATCTGCGGGATTCTCTTTCTCGGCGCAGTGAGACCAGATGTTAGATTGACCAATTTTCTTAACTCTTGCACACGATTTTTAACAAGTAGCTTACATTCCTTTTCAATAGACTACCTCGTATCCAATAGAGTGCTGCAGTCGAATCCGTCTAACATTTGACAATTGTAGTTGCAACAACAGGACTTAATTATTTTTACACAGAGTCGATTAACCGGACGAGGGTTAGACAAGCCATTGCTATTGACAAGTATCTTGGCATAAACCGAAGCCACGTGAGCACAGTTCCTATTTCTCCTCGATGGAACCAAAATAGTACCTTGGAACAGAAATAGTTTCGACTTCATCGAATTTAGAAACATGAAATTTTACACACCTCAGGATAATCTGCAGAATAACGTTCAATGTGTTTCTTCAAAGTTGCCTTTAACAAAAACAGTGAGCATGTGATCCCCAAAACGGCATGACAAAATCATTAAGTAGCTATTTTTGACTGTTCACCATCTACACTGTTTATCCAAATAAAAAGAAAAACGGCTTTATCAGCTTGGTGAACTGACACCATATGGAACGCTTTTTCAATATCGAATGTTATGATGATAGGATTGGATGAAACAGAGCCTACTTTAAGGCCGTTTTTCCCACACAGTGTGGTGTTAGAAATCAAAAGTGTGGTATTGGAAATAAAATACTGTGGTGTTGAAAAAATACATGTTTCGTTTTTATATCGCACAGTCAGTGTCCGATACTGTCAATCAAAACCTACAACAATCAGTGGTACTCCAGCTACTCCATACTGCAGCTAAACCACTTCTGAAGTTGAACAGTAAGGCAACTGTTGAAGATTTGAAAGTGTCATGGTTTGATATGTCAAGATTTGGAATTGCGTGATTATTGTATGGAGTATAAAGATTTAGAAAAGGATCAAGAAATGGCTGCAAGAACGCCTAATCACGTATTACACACTTTGTGCATCAGTGATAACACATAGTTTAAGATTAACAAAATTGATCTTTATCGCTTACTGGCTGCAAAGCCTCATTCGGCCGATGTTGAGAGGCTCATTAGTACTTATAGCAAGTTAAAAACTATTGACAGATCATCATTTTCGGCAACCACTTTGACACACTACCTCTATATTGCTCAAAATGTGGGTGATACTGCCGACTTTGACCCCTGCAGGGCTGCTTATAAATGGCTAACTGACAAAAACAGACGTGTTCGCCAACCTGTGAAATATAAAGGGCAAGAATGGTTTCGAGGGGTCTTCAAAGATGCAAAGCATATCAAACAAACAGAAAAGGGTATTACAAACAGAAAAAGTAAATTTTCTTTTTAGTGACTCAATGATGTTACTTTCTTTGTGATGACTTAAGACAAAGAATGTCAGTTAAATTTTGTTTAATGTTTTGTTTAAATGTTGTTTAATATACATACCATAAGGCGTTTTTATTAATAAAAAAGCGTGGTATTGGAAATTTTTCTTAAATTAGGCCCTGGGATGAAACCTTGCCATTATTGGAGCGACAGTTTTTTGACAACAAGGTCCTGGATTACGAAACACCAGAAATGTCTTTTGCAGAGGCATCGTAAACTAAACAAATCTTGCATTATCTCTTTATCTTCTCTAATAATAACTGGGTTATGAGTGATGGTAACCAGACCTGTTCTGACCTAATGTTGTAAATAGGCTCGTGAAGCAAATATCAGAGCCCCTGATGTACATCGTGCAATGCGTGAGTGACGTGTATAAATAGTATAATTATCGCAAACTACGAAGTTATTATTACATCATGATGTATTACAAATAATTGATTTCTTCAGAGTGTAATTAAGCCATTGGCAATGATGAAACTGTAGTTTTGCTTTTAGGTCATTAAAGACCTTCAAATAATTATAAAAGTAAGAGTTTTAAGCCCAGAACACCAGAGTGCACAGGAGTGCACTAGAGAGACAAGAGTGCATAGGAATATACTAGGGCTCAAAGTGTGTTTCACCTTTCCAGTACAGATTGTCCAGTGTATTCATCGGAATTCATAAATTGATTACAAAATCTTCGTAGACAGACAACTCGCTTTTTAATATACGCAGACTTTTAAAAGTCCAGAATTTTGAGCTTGTTCCTCAATGGTAGTTTGGTTTTGAATGGCATTCAAAACATGGGTTGATTGAACAAAGTTGGCATGTGTTGCAGAAATGACTGGACCCTGAACTACAGGTAAAATCCATCCTAAGGTGGAATCTAGTGCAGTCAGAGATCCTGGCTCTCCCTGTTTTGAACCACCTTGTACGAAATGCCAATAAAAGTAAGAGCCTGTAAGAATGTCAACCTCAAGTTGCTCATCGTTTGCAGCTAGAAAATCAGCCAGAGGTAACCCTTCAAGATGTCCATAATTGCTGACATCAAAACATTGCCTCACTGGTCAATGGATAACAAACAACAGGCACTACATACCTATTAACAAACATGTTTAGACTGTAATGCAGGTTTGTAATGCAGAATTGTGTAACATTACAAGTTCATAGGTTTCCTTTGTCAGTCCCAAACCCATTTATCGCTAGAGTTTCTTATAGTAACTAGATAGTGGGAAGGGCTAGAAATTCCTTCACCCTTTGTGATATATATGACTGTTCGTTGTGGAAGTCAAAAACCAAACGTGCTACGGCTGTTTGCTAGGGACTTTGAGCCCTTGAAATATATGCCTTGGCCGTCTCTAAAAGAATAGCATTGTTGGAATCAGTAATCATTGTTGCCTAGCCAATATCCCCTGTTGTTTTTGGTGAGATGATGAACCAGATTGTATTTGAATTTGCGGACTAGCCAATGTTGCACCACACGTGCGATGATAAGAGTGTTTAGTTCTCGCAAACACTGAGTCTGTGCTTCTGATTGCCACGGAAGAAGCAGCGAATATTACTAGGGCTCAAGCCACCGGGGAGCCGGGGGGTATGCCCCACTCTTTTGCGAGGCAGTTAATGTCAAAGCTGCAATAAACGATAAAAGAAGAAAATATGTTGAAAGACGTCGTTTGACATAGAAAAATTATGATTAAGGTCATTGAATCATGATAAAAGGACAGGTTATACACAAATCCACAAACAACTCCATCTTGGACCATATGGCTGCATCTGGCTGTCAAGAAAATAGCATGACGGCATTTTATCCATTAAGAGAGGAAGAGCAGTACAATGCATCCTGCTTTGAAGCTCTTGAGTTAGTCATAGTGGCAATTTGATTACAGGTTCCATCAGCCAAGCTACTGCTATTTTGCAACAGTTCAGCAACTGGTACTTAAATCTGTTTATAACCAATCGTGTGATGATGAGATTCCAAGCCTGGCTGCTAAGTACAGTGATAATTTGGATGCTTCCCTGTTACCGCCAGAGCTCTCAGTTCTGGGCATACTATGTAAGGATATCGAAATGGTGAATTTTGAGGACACTGTAAAAGCATCCAAAGAAAAGTACCCATAACTGAAGAACGTCCTTACCATGATCAAGATCGTTTTGGTTGGAAGTGCCACAACTGCTGCGTCAGAGAACACTTTTTCATTAGCACAAAGAATCAAAACATTCTTGCACTCAACAATGACTCAAATAAGATTCAATTCTATCGATTTTAGCTATATACAAGGAAATTGTAGACAGCTTGTCTTTAATCGATGTAGCAAACATTTTCGTTTCTAATGACCCAATTTGGCAAGTTTGTCAACTCTGATTTGTAGAGTTTATTTTGTTAGTTATTGTGGTACAGTGTACAAGCTATTAAAATATCCTGAAATCCAACAATAAATGAATTTTATTTTGCAAGTTTATATACATATTTTATCCTACTTAGAATTTAAATTCCTTATCATAGTATTCAAGTAAATTATATTGATTCTTATATTTCAGTTTACATTGTAATTTAATTGCCAACGTTGACAATATTATTCGAGTTTGAGTTTGTCATGTAACAGAATAACAGGACATTCAGTTTTGCTTTTTATCTACTTTTGTTGTAATAAAGGTTTGAAGGGTTCAAATCTGGAAAACAGAGAACTCAACAACCATTATTTCTATTTCTGAATGCACGTCTTGCCAATCTAGCCACAACATATTGCAGATTTTGAGCTATTTAATTCACGTTTAATCTGTAAGTACTACATCTCCACCATCAGATTGAATTTCTTTGCATTGAATTAAGCCGTTTTCGATATTGTCGTCTTTCGTTTCCAGAAACACCTTTCCGTCAATTTTCCGAAGAATGTTGGATTTTTTCTTTAGTAAAATCTATAATTTTTGAAGAACGAGAATTGGAGGTCTTTCTCAATGTATTTCGTCCCTGGAATTTTTTAAAAGTGTAGCCGTGTGAGCACAATAACCAATTACTTTTAGGACATTGAACTAATTCAGGATGGAAATGCCCATTGTATCACCCTCTTGCGACATGGTTTATGGCATGACATTAAATTTATGCAAAAAGCATTACAAATCCAAGAGATAAAGACAAAAGTTCGACACAAAGAACAAAATGTCAAACAAAGTAAACAACAAAATCCGGCTTACAGGTCCATTTAAGAAAGCCAACTTAGATTCACTTTCAAAGGTAAACATTTTCCGTAAGATTCTAAACTCTTAATCCAATGCAGTGCTGTGGTGTCTATTTTCTATTTTATCATTGCAAACGTGGCCTGATATTACCTACCTTTCAATACACAACATTTGCATGAACATACAATAACTTGTTGGCATTCATTTTAACAACAGCTTGCTAAGTAGAACTGCAACAACTTCTGTGAGAGTGCTCCAGTGAATACATACAACGTGTATCTGTTAGTTTCTACTTTGCAAAGTACCACTCTCTAAGTGTTTAAGAAAGATTTTTCTTAAACAATATTTGGTTGAAATACCAAACATCTCTTTGCCAAATCGTCTTTAGAATGTAGTTACTTTGATTCAAATGGAATATAGTTTTTAGCGTCCACATTTTAAAGGTTTATTGATTCAGTTGTTTAGCAAACTTTAACACCCTAACTGTACATTGCACTACATGATTGTTCATCCATCATAATTAGACATTTGCACAGTATCTGGATGTAGACTTCTTAACAGTAAGTAACTTGTAACAAAGTTTCACGGAAATAATGCTGATGGGGTATCGTATAACATCAACTGAGATTAATAAAAACTGCAAAATCAATATTTTTTAATGTACTTGTATCCCGTAACATCGAGACAGTGAAAGAAGTATCACCAAAAACGTCATCATTTATCTCTATTTTATGAAAAAAACCCACTGGTGTTCAACTCAAATCCATATCAGCAAATGGCAAATAAGATGATAAAGCAACTGACAATTTGCAGCAGTGTGTGAGACATCTGCGGGATAGAATCTTGAATCAGAAGCTCTTGCTCAAAAAATTACTAAAGCACCATTTTCGAACTCGCTCCAGGAGGTAGTATTGTTTGCCTGTTCTCTTATGCTTGAAATAAGTCTTATCTCCGAGAAAGTAGGCCAGAAAGATCCTTAAGAACATGGATTATGAATGAGCAACTTGCGCTATGAAAGTGGCATCGGCTGTGTGATTGAAAGCATTTTAAAACTGGTTTCAAATATAGGTATTCTCGAACATTTTGAAAATCTGAAAAACATGACAAGTATCCGAGTCGAACTTACAGTCAAAAACGATGAAAATGTTTAAACATTTGCAGTGATATAAGTTAATGAACAGCCAAAATCAATTGTTATGGCTTGAAACTTGAACGTGCAGTCATCGCTAGATAAGATTTTTCAGTATCTGCTAAGGCCACTGTAAAGCGCGTGATTACTCCATACTATGGGGTCTAGGTCCACCTTCTGACGTCATCTTTCTATTCCTTGTTTTATAATGATATCATTGTTGCATAATTATGACGTTTAAACGATTAAGACTTACAATTAATTAATGAGAGCACCAGTTCCAGATCTTGAAGAACATCTTCGATGCCAGTAATTTCCCATGTAAATAATTGGATTGAAAGCTGTATTCAATACAACAAATATGTAAGGTATACTCATCTTATCGCACTCTTCGGTCACTTTGTTCCAGCAGTAGAGTGAAGATCCAATGTAAGGTAGACTACAGCCTAGGAACGTCATGCTGATAACGCAGGATAAAATCATCAATCGTTTCTGCTGTTGATGATGATGCTCCTCCAGAGATCTCAGATTTTCATCTTCACCAAGCCCTCCTCGTGTCGCAGCTGAAGAAAATTTTGCATAACGACGTCGAACTCGTCTTACAATGAATATGTAAGCAATGATCAAAAATATGGCTGTGCAAAACAGAATTACGGATATCGTAATACGTGTAACATTGACGTTTTTTAAATAAAACTGCAGTAATATCAGCATTGCAACAATACAAGAGCAAATAATAAGCGTGAAAGCCACTAATCGTCTTGCTATTTGAGGACTGGAGGATGTCTTGCGTAGAAGAGGTTTCCAGACAGACAAAATGCGATCCAGTGTTATGAGACATGTGATAGAGATAGTTGTTGTCAGGGCAAAAATTGCTATTGCAGAATCTGTTAGATATCCAGCTTCGCTTCCCTCAATTCTTTTGAATGCAACTGCGTTGACGATTGCCATGACTGCAACAACTAAATCTGTTGCTGCTAACGAGATAAACAAAACCGTGGAAGCGTCCTGCCTGGGAGTTCTCCTCAGCACTATGATTTGATAAGAGTTGAGAGCAATTGATACTACTCCCATAACAAGTAAAATAATATCCTTAATCTCCATATCTTATTCGGCTTTCCAAGTTGACTACCTCCATTAGCTAAGCGGCGTTGCAGTGGTCGGCTTTGACATCGTACAATCCATGTCAACCTATTGCGGCATTTTTAAGAAGTTTGCATGTTTCTTGATTAGGTTAACGGTAACACATTTAGTTCCCAATAAGCTCTTCAAAACGTAGTCGTCGATGCGGTAAGTGTTTTAGCTTTTCAATTATGTTTTATTGAATGGACACATGCAAACTTATTCTAATTGAATTGGAGTTTTCATTAGAGGTCCTGTCAACAATTTGAAGATACTGGTGGGATTTGATCTGATTGCTGAATTGATTCGAGAGCCAACAGACTCTCCAATACAAAACAACATGTCTATTTCATTTGTGGTTAAACACTGCAGAAGTTCGGAGTCTTATTTATATTCAATACCAATTTTGATAAGCGAAAGATGTTGCAGTCAAAAATTGCCCCACAGAACTTCTTATTTTAAGACAACAAACTCTTGCAACTCTTTAATCTACCATGCATAATTTAATTCTGAGAAAATGTACAACCAAACAACCTAACTTGAAAGTTAAAAATGACCCCTGTGCTATTGCATCGATTTGCACTTAACAACAAAGATTTAGAAACTACGTTTATGTTAAGTGAATACACTTTGACATAAATCATTGCTGTCATGAAATGTTACAAGTTGTTGGCGTAAAAGGCAGGAACGCTGCTTAAATTTACACATATTTTCTGTAGCTAAAGGTTTATTGTACATTATTGGCGCTGTTATGCGCTGTTGGCTTAAATCAAAAAATCCTTTTTGTGTCCAGAGAAATTCATTCTTTATTTATTTCTGTTTGTACATAGATATACGCTGTCGAAGTTAAAGGCAAATCGCTGTGCAGTATTTGTGAACTGTATATCATTTCGTATGTAGCCGTTTATTAATTTAATTAGAGTGATCTGTTATTTTGAATAAGCTCCTAAAAGAAGTAAACAGCGTGATCTTGTGTGAAGAGAAGAAGCGAAGTCATAACCATGAACTCGTAAGCTTCGTACCAGGATTGCAACCTCGAGGACTTTTTAACTAGAGAAAACAGGTCAACCAGAGTAACAGAAGACTTTAGGAAAAGCAGCCTTTATCAATCAATCACGTTACTGGGTGTCTGCATTGACGAAGATGCTTGCAAGGGTATATATACAGATTCAGACTATAGCAACAGCGGCAAAAGCATATATCGGATTTCTAAAACAAAAGAAAAGAGATTAAGCATGAAAATCGATATAATAGTAGTTTCCGACAAATTCGTCGGCAACTTTCATAATATGCATCATTGTTTATCTACCTCTACTGGTATCAGTAACGTCAGTATGCGTAGGGACCTCTATTATGCAGACCAATTTTGCCTTTCAAACAGCCCCTCTCAAATGGCAATTTAAACACTGGTCTGTATTTCCTAAAAGCCACTCAGTTATTCATCTCTAAAAGCCAACCATTGCTCACTTAACCTCTGTAGATCTTCCTGTAAACCAATCAGTGTTCGCTTTACCTTAGCAAAATTTAGCGCAAGCAGAGGAATGATTTTGACTTACCAAATAGGAACGTAAGTGTACCCCATCAACAATGTAGGCAGTTGGTAGGAGTCTGAGTTGACTTGTGCAATTGTTTACAGTAAAGTTGTGAATAAGAAAGACTACGCCTTATACGCGGACAGCGCGAACATGCATGCAGATTATTAAAACGCAGACATGAATTTCGTTTATATTGAAAATCCTTTAGAACACATGTTTAAAGACGTTTAAAAAAAATAGTCTACCCTAGACAAAATATCAAAAAGTATCAAACGTAAACAGCACCAAGGCCTTGACTACAGAAGGTTTATCAAATTTAAAGACTTCATTTTGTTTTACCATGTTTTACCTTAAAGTCAAGGGAGGACATAATGGGCAAAACAATTTCTCGACTGTCTCATGTTAAACTCTACTGTAATTATATTTACATGCCAAAGAAAGGACCAGACGTACTTTTAAATAAAATCAGAGGGATATTTATGCAAAAAAGAATTGAATTTTAGCGTAATTCATTAAGAAGTAAAGAAACATTTAGCATATTAAATGCACCAATGGTAAATTTTACTGCATCAACCTACATATAATATTTTACAGAAGTCAGAGCCACTACAGTTTTGCAATTTTTATTGTAGTGTAACATTTTGTTGCCTACAGGCTAAAGTTCCTTAAATATTTGCTGATGTTTCAGGTTGCCAAAATTTCTATGCCCAGAACCTCTTTCTAATGTCGGTGATTAAAATTTTGTTTATGCCAGGGGCCAAGGAATTCCTTTATTTTATCTCACGAACCTTTGGGAGTTGGCCACAATAAGGTCATGGCGTGCAATATGTTTTAACCTGTGCATCGATCAGATTTTCAATTGGATCCACGTGTGGTGTGTTGTACCTACAAGGTTCCACTGATAGCCGTTTCTGCTGGTTCCACATGGAAGTCGATAGGGCTGTGAGAAAGTCATACCTATGACCACCTGCGCTTCTACCAAATTCTATTTTGTTCTGGTTATTATGAACACAAATGAAGGTCATTAACTACCGAAATTACCATTGAAATGCAGCAACGAAAGAAGGGGAAAAGAGATCATAAAAGTAACTTATTTCCTTGCGTCCATAGCATATGTTTCTTGATGAGATAAAAGTCACGAAAAGCCATCTATTCCTAGAAATACCGTCAAGTCAACCGCAAGTATGATTAATAGCGACAAATTTGGACAGAAGTTATTCGTTAAATAGTCTATGAGCTGTATCTTACTATAGCAGTGCCAAAACTTGCAGAAATGTATGTGTTCCTGGTCCCAGTACGAAACGTGAATTTGTAAGGATGCTAACCCTTAAAATAAGTCCAACGTGAGGAGCGGTTAAACGAGGGGGCGCAAGTTTTTTTAATTATAATAGACAGGGTAAGTGGGTAGCATTTCCTTTAAGTTGGAAGAGGTGGATTTTCTAAAACTCTTTCTAAAAACAGAACAAAACATATTTTCAACAATATAATGAATTTGTTAATTAATAAGGTTTTCACTCCTGCTTTTTGTTCTCGATTCTCCTTCTGTTTTCTCTTCTCCTTCTTTGCTCTACAACAAGCTTTGTTGTATACATTTTGCAGTTTCTCTTGGTAGGGAAGAAAATTGGGTTTCACAAGTCTGTACACAAATTAAAAATTAAAAACAAGATTTAAAAAAGTATGAAGCAATATATATTATTTTAGTTAATAGTAACCTGGACCATCTCTGCTGAGAATACTTTCAGGTCTCTTTTAATCCGTAATAATAATAATAGGTTTAAAGTGACAAAATTCATTAAAAACATATAAATAGACTCTCGTATGCCCCAAGCAGAGTTTCTTTAAGAACTGTTAAACCAAAAAGCTGTTTGGTTATATAATGCATCAATAACATTTCCTTTCTTAAATACAACAACGATCATCAAGCTAAACGTTATTGTAGTCAAGCACCCAAATATAAGTACAGCTGTTTTTCACAAACTTCAGGTAAGAAATCATCTTAATTAAAAGGCAAAAATGAATGCCAGCAAAACAGTAACGTAGGGAAAGGATGAGTAATAAATAATCGTGACATTGAAAGAGTTTTGTAGTAGGATTATAATAGAATACTGTAGATCGCTTCTGTGTTGTATTACATACTGAAAGTTATATGACATACATGAAAATATTGTAACTTTTACGGAGTGCTTCGGAGGTCCTTTGCCTAAATGAAAAACAAGATTTCTTACGTTAATTGATACTCGATCGAATTATTTTAGATCCAAAAGTTATAAACGCTGGGTCTGGAATAAGGATGTCCTGGTTGGATTTTTTCAAAACAATAATAAGCGGAAAGTGGGGTGGGGTATTCGGGACTCAGGAGCTAGCTGTCAATAAGCTTGTCAATGAAGAGGCAAATCTTTCTTTCAAATGTCATCATCAAGGCCTTCAAGGCGTTCTTGGACTATTGTCAAACATATCTTTGCTTTAACTCTTCTTAGACCGAAAAACGAACGCTCAACGGTTGATGAGCGCACTTGGACGGCAACTGCAATGGCGAAACCATGCTCTAAGATGGGACACGCATTCCGGAAATTGTATTTTGGATAGTAAAGCAGTTGTAATGCATCTTCAAAAGAAGGGCAGCTTATCCCTTTTTATCAATTTGCTCTCTGATTATATTATCTGAACCACCATAATCTTCATGAGAATCGTCATGATTTCCATCTATAAATTCATTGTCTCCTTATCCATACTCATAGCGATCAACCTCTTTCTTATCATCAATATTTTGGCTGTTAAATCATTTTCGTTCTTTGTGAAATAAGTGTAGACTGAATTTTGAAAACACTGCAGCAAAGCTAAGGAGTTCGGAAGCACCCTGATCTGCATCTACATCGTAATTCATACAAAATTCATTCAGTTTTTGCTTGAGATAATCAACTGTAGGGTGATCTTTGATAAGGGCATCAAACCTGAAAGGAGAGAAGGGGTGGTAGGTTGCGAGGAGAGTTTTATTCTTTTGGACGTGATTCCTCGTGGACTCCAACACAGTCTTGATAATGACGAAAAATGTATAGCATCCCCAATGAGCTTATGGTATTTCTGCTAGTTTATTTGCTGCTTGTTCTCTTGTTATTCGCCGGCGATGCATTACTCTAGGAGGCTTCCACGTAATCTGCTCTACCTTGAAAATCCTTTCAACAATTTGGGTCACATACTTGCAATGGGTTCGTAGTTTTTGAAGATGATCGATATAGCCATCAATTATGGAAAGTGTCATGCCATTCGATTGTTGTTGACTGAAAATAGGGACTAAGGAGTCCTGTATCCTGAAAAATTTCTTTCAAATTTAATTTCACTTTAGTTGCCAAAAATTGCTTCGTCTTAAACTTCTCCAACAGCCCTGCAGCCTTGAATCTTTTATCTGTATCAAAGGGTGTGTCATGAGCAATAGCTTCCAGAGCCTCTTTATTGCTGTCATATCTGTCAAGGAATACATCTAGTGCAAGTTCTTTTGAACTCCATCACACTGTGTTGATAAGTTTAAAGATACTCTATCCTAGATGCAATCTTTGCAATGGTAAACATGCAAGACTAACTGCTGCCAGATCTGAAAAAGATCAAGTACCTTGGAAGTAACGGTCAATTGAAGATGATGATGAGCTCAGTTTTCAAGGGGCAATCTAAGAAAATTCTAATTTTCCTTTTTGGATTGTGTAGAAGGCGAGTTTCTATACCTTTGTTAACGAAGGCCCTTGTCATAAATACGAAACGGATCTTATGCACTTTTCACAATCGTATATCTATCTTGTAGACATTTTGTGGCTGTAGCATAATTTTATTATATTAATTATTCTCACTTACATGAATTCACAAGTGTGAAGTTTGCTGAGGTGAAACTGGAAATTGTTCCTAGTATTTTGTGTGCTGAAATATATTAAGATTTAGTATCATACCTAAATGCTAGGTCTGGTTCGTTTAGATGGGAAGAAACCTAGACGCGGGGAAGGGATTAGAATGCTCAATGACTTGAAAGAAAATGGATTTGCTAACATGAAACGAAAGGCTGAAAACAGTGAATTATTGAGAAGCTGGATGCCAATAGGGCCTATAGAAATACAAAACACTAGAAAAGCAAAGAGAAAGATTATTCCTGTGATCATGTTTTATCATTGGGGCACTCGCATTTTTTACATTCTTCCTCAACAGCTCTCGGTGTTCCTCTTCTGTAATGCAATCTTCAGCACTTTCTTTTGTCAATCCTTCAATATCACCCAATCCGTTCTTTTAGTCTCTCACACTTTTTCATACCAATGATGATGGTGTTTGCCAAAGTCTCTTTTCTTCTGCATATGCCGCCAAGCCATTTTAGCTTTCCTTTTCTTTATAATTATATTACCTTGTAATAAAAAACGTGATTCTTTTATACTTTTCAGCTGAATCCAGTTCTCTGTATTTCATGCCTTTGTCATTTGATTTCCTTAGTATAGTAGCTAATCAATAAAAAATATCGTAAAGGACCAAAATACTAGATAAACATACTATTGCTCTTGAAAAGCTTAAACACCATGGTGTTCAAATTATTATTATTGCTATTATTATTATTAAATTGAGAAAGGAACAGAGGAAAAATTAGCAAGGCAGAGACAAAGTTCTGGGAAAACAAAGAATTTGAAGACGAGATATCAACATCAAATATTCAATCCCAAATATCAATGGATAGAATAAAGCAACGTGTACCAAGACACATCCGCATAAGTTCTTCCAAGCATGCTTTCCTTTGCAAGCATGGAATACCTTTCAAAGCAATGTGACGCTGCAATAGAACAGCATTTGCTAAATCATGTGCCACTGGGTACAGTCATAACCTTTTACTGTTGTCATAAAGTGCACATTCTATCTTTGCTTTTGGAGGTTGTTTATATTAGGGAAAATACACTTGGCCTTTGTAAATAAAAGAAATTTGTTGTTCCACTTCGACTGTTTAACTAATCCTTGGACCTTCATCACTCATCTGCTTCTGTGTTTTTCTAAACTATATTCCTTCTCAATATTGATATTGTGTATTCTTAGTGCATTTAGTATGTTGGTGAACAGTTTGCATGTTGCTCTTTGTCTTCGCTTGCCCAAATGTAGGTTCGTTTCAATCTTATTGCTCAATTTTCGATCCATATTTACACTACAATTCTAGTACTGGCGCCCATTACTGTATTCTGACAAATCTATGTCATCAGTGTCTGATGGAAAGTTTTATAAATAAGTCTATTACGATTTCATGTCATATGTACTGTATTTTATACAGAGTACTGACAAATCATGCTCACGTGATTAGAATGCACACACAATTAGGTAAACTATTTACAATATCACTCTTTGTTATTATTATCCCAGCCATTGTTTTTATAGTCAAATGTTCTTGCTCACACCTTGACTTAAAAGGCAGGTTCTTCAAAGCATAAGCACAAATAAGACCTAATGAAAAATAAAAGACTCTTTCAGAGCCTTGAGATACCCGTTTTAAACTTTCAATACAGATAAATGATAAGCAGATTACTGGTAAAATACCGGTGGAATGATAGTTATGCAATTTTGTCCATCCTCGATGACTGTGCATTTACTAGTATGTTTTAAATAGTTTCAGGTTTATAGCAAGTGTCAAGTACATCACAACCAGTTGTCTTAAACAGTTGAGTAATACAAATATACGCAATGTCTTTACCCAAAACCTTTGACTAAGGATGGCACATCGGTTTGAGTGTTGGGTTTTGAGTGCAAGGATTACACGTTCAAGCCCGGTCAGATTCCAACAATGCTCCACCCTTGACAAATATATCAGAGCACTTGTGTCTGATGAGATACTACAAATAAATGCATAAATGAATAGAAATATATATAAATAAATATATATGTATATATTCATACGTATACTATCAACGTCCCTTTCTGTCGCATGACTAAGACATTGCAGGTAGAAAATTCGCGAGTGAATCTCTTCTTAAAACAGTCCAAGCAAGTTGCTGACCAGTTTTTTCCCTTAAGTTTTAAAAATATCGTCTAGGTTTTTCAAAGAAGGTCTTATTCCAGCTGATTTCTTTACCGGTTAAAAAGTTCCAAAAAAGTGAAATTCATTTTACGTTCCAATTTTTGACCATTTGATGCAGTAGGAAAGACGTTAGATTTGCAGTCGTGATACCTGTCTTCGACACTCAGATGGTTACAATCATAATTTTACTTCTACTTTTCTGTCCCTCAATTGGTAATGTAAAATTGTAAAATCCAAAGTATCGTGCTGTTGACAACAAAAAGGTAACAAGCAATAATGTTGTATGTTGATAAGTATAGAAGTACAATTTTACATTTTTGGCATAACGTTACAACAAATGGACGTCGAAGTGGCATATTTGAATGGTCATCTCAAAGAAGATCTCTACATTAAGCAACCAAATTGATTTGTTGTACCCAGAAAGAAAGATTATGTATGCCACTTGAAGCATTCAATACATATATTGAAGCAGTTAGGCTTGTGTTGGAATAAAGTACTTGATGATCACTTGAAATCAATTGGATTCAAACATTTGGCTGCTTATTCTTGTATCTACATTGGAAATGTGAACAGAGAGACCTCATGTTTTTAGCAGTGTATGTCAATAACATAATATTGGCAGCGAAGTCTGAATCTGTTCTACAGAAGACAAAGGATTTGTTGGCCAAAAGGTTCACTATGAAAGATCTGCGTGAACTCTACTATTATCTTGGTATCAAGGTCAACCAGAAGGACGGCAATGTGTGGTTGGGTCAAGACGTCTATGCATTGGATGCATTAAAGAAGTTCGGCATGGAAGAATGTAAAGAAATTGCAACACCCATGAAGAAGATGAGCCAAACAATCCAGGCTACATAGGATGCTCAGTGATCAGTGTGATCATAACATGTACCAGTGTGGCGCTATTGGCAGCCTGTTGTATCTGACAAGTGCTACTCGACCTGATCTGGCCTATTCAGTACACAAGCTAGCTCAGTATTGCAGCAGCCATTTTGAGGTCAAATGTGTTTTCCGCTATTTGAAAGGAACATATATATTATATGTGCAAAATGATGACACCAAATTGAATGTCCATTCCGATTCCAACTATGCTGGAGACTTGGACTAGTGCAAATAGACTTCTAGCTACATACTCTTGATGAATAAGGTGACCATCAGTTGGAGAATCCAGAAACAGAAAGAGACTGTCCAATCAAAAGCTGAAGCTGAGTACATCACTTTGGCATTTGCAGTTCAAGAGGCAGTTTGGATGTGATGATTACTCTATGATTTGAAAGAGGATCAGGTTGAGGCTATGACTGTTTTTGAGGACAACCAAGCCACCATCAAAATATCTGAGAACTTAGTTTTCCACCTAAAGATGAAACGCATCACCACCCTATATCACTTGTGATGTGCGCTGGGTTTGGTTGTAGAATATCGCACCTAAGAGTTTTAGTATGTCAGTTTAGTCTGCTGCATTGTCATCATTAGTGTTTATCGTAAACAATGACACGCAAACAGTAATTAATGCTTTTTCAAGTATGATTGTCCACTAATTGGATTATAGGATTAGAGTGCTTATATGGCATTTGAAAATGAACATGAAAGTTGGATAACACTAACTGACAGTTGTTTTCTTACATATATATTATATGGATTATATGGATGTTTTGTAAAGCTTCATAAAAGCGATTTTTAAATGTCAACAAGTATTTTAACGCTTCCCAAGATTACTGTATCAGCGCATTGTCGATGCCCTGACCTCAAATATTTACAGTATAAATTTCTAAACTTTCTATAACATGTTTGTGATTTCGTCCTTAACCATAAACATGATAAGGTAAGCAGATTTGCACATTTTACCTTGCCGAGTATTCAAAGGTGATTATTATTGCAATTGTGTTTATGTTATTTACTGAAGATTAACTTTTCAACTATTTTGAACTGGCGTAAATCCGCAAATGGATACCTTAAGGAGAAAAAATATCTTCTGTTGTAAGCATATTTACCAATTGATATACATCCGACAAATGAAGTGAAGAATCTAGTTTAAATCAAATCTTTTTATTATTCCTACTTAGCTAGTACTTTCTGGTATAAAATGATAAAATATCTGGAAGCACTGCAAAAGCGCAAACGTCCGCCAAGCTGGTATCATTATTCAATTAACTGGGATTTTCTTAAAATTATTTCCTAGTCTGTTGCTCGGGGCCCCTCGAGTTTGCTTGTGTAAAGAATTACTTTAATTTCACAACTTGTCACCTTTGAAAGCGCAAAATGCTATTTTAGGTGGTATTTTGCTTGTTAAGAGTATAAGAAGATCTCTTGGTCTACTTGTTTATTGTTGGCTTATCTTTAACTAGCACTATGAAGGCTTCATTCGTGGATCCAGATGTGATCTGGATCACCACCAAAAATTGATCATGTTTAAGTTAGCCCATTTGTGACCTATTCTGAAAATTTCATCAAAATCCGTCTATAACTTTCTGACTTATTTTGCTTACAAACAAACAGACGGGACAGGCGGACAAACAGACAGACAAATGAAGAGACAAGAGCAACTCAAAGCCATAACCTTCTTGTTGGAGGTACATTATATTTTATAGGCTCAGGATTTTGGTGACATCTTAAGTTACATATTTCTTGAACTAATTTTGGATCTAAAGTTGGTTAATGGTTACTGAACTATTCTCGATTTATTTTAAAGTATAATTGTTCAAGAATAAGGTTAACAACAAAAATGAGGCATCGTTTGAAGCAGGATTTATTAATTGAGCATATCAAAAATATTTCCATCATCAATCTCTTCATCGTCCCCCTCTGATAAAATGTCAAGAGGGTCATTCCTCACCTTTTCTGGCAATGGAGTTTCCACAACTTCAATTGGATTGTAGTTTAGTTTCTGTGTACAATCTGGTTCTCTCTTCGAGTATAGAACTCAAAATTTATTGAGTTGCTCATGCTCACAAACGTCCAGAACTGAAGTCGCTTAATTATTTTGCAAACGAGTTCAGTTGCTTATAAACGAGTTGCTTATAAAAAAATAGTGTAATGAAAGAATGAATGATTGAAAACTGGATTGAGAAAACTAGAGATGGGATCAAGGATTTTCGACGAACCAAAAGCAAACTCGTACCGAGAACGAGAATTGCTAACGCCAAACAAACATGGCTCTTGTAAAAAAGTGGATACAGGAGATTTTTCGAAGCACCTAGAATAAGCAAAATAACTTCAATAGTTAGGTTTGGTTTTCTACGAAATTACGTGAAATTGATATGTAATATGAATATTTGTCTACTGACTTCAGAAGCACTAGAATCTGGCTTAGTTTAAAGGCTGCGAAGTCTAGGCATGTCATGATTAGTATCATATATATTTATTGTAGTGTAAAGTTAGAACGAAAAGGAATCTAGTCCAAGTCACCACCCATACGAAAATGATAATGAATAGCAACTGTACAACTTGTGCCAGTTAACGGCGTGAAAGGCATTTAGACAGCCCTTATGGAATGGACGTCAGAGGTTTTTGAAGTAAGACGAACCGTCTGGGACTTGATAAAAGAAAAATGTTGGCCTGAAGAATTAAATGAAGTCAAATTTCTGCTTGGCAGCTCTTTAATTGAAGAAATAGATGATCTTAGACGAGAAGTAAGTAAGCTGGAATTACATCAAGGTAGCATATTTGTAATTGCTAGTTACACGATTAACATTAATTTTCAACATCATGAACATGTCAGATATTTAAATGGCCGGATTGGCTTGATTAAATTGCCGATTGCGACACTAGGAACCAAAGCCTAGAGCTAAACATTTGCTTCGTGGAGTAGATTATCTACAGAGGCGAAACGGGGAGGTTCGAGCCATTCTTGTTAATATCTTTTTCTAGGAAAGCCTCACTTTATTTTGATGAAACTGGGAACAGTAGTATAATGGTTGTAATACGTAAGACTTCCTTAGCTTAGATATTCTGGTGCTTCATATGTAAAGTTTGTTGGAATACATGACCACTGTTGACATAAGCACCCTTCAGAGCGCTAAAGAAGAAATGTGATTTATCTGGAGTCACACGTATGACACAAAGTGTTGTTAGTTGATTGTAGTGAGGGTCACATGCAGTAGCCCCCAATTACTGAAATTTATATTTGACGTAGAAACACTGAAACAATAAACTTCCACCAAGCCAATGAGGTTAAGTAGGATTCCCAGTTTCTCCATATTCAAATGACCTTTACTTATAAGTGCACAGTAACAAGGTTATCCCCATGAGGGTTTCCTTACCAGTTGTGGTTTTGTGATGATATCATTACTAACATTACCAGAACAGTTGAGAAACCTGGATTTGATCTGGATCATCACAAAAATAGAATCAATTGAAGCCACTTAGGCTATAAACAAGGACAAAATTTTAGAACAATATGTTACTTACTCTTTTTCTATTTTGCAAACCAACCAATAAACAAACAAACCCTGGTGAAAGTATAACAATGTGTCTGCAAAATCAATTCATCATTATCATATGGCAGTTTCGCCCAGGGGTGGTAGCAGTGGCATGCTTGGCCCTGTGCATGCTATCTCCATGGCCTATTGAAACATAGGTTGAAGAACCTACCACTATCTTTGTACCCTCATTAGAATCTTATTTATTTGTCATCTCCATCCTGCCCATAGAACTGACTTGAACATCATGGCTGCATTAACATGTCACTTAACACTTTGATTTGCACTTCATAATTCCAGACACAAATTATTAAGTCATGAAATGATTTTTTATTACACTAAATCATACAATACAATTCTGTTAACATTTTTTGAAAATTGTACAATTTTGGGACATTGCAATTAAGTGATAATTTCTCAGTCTTGTTTGTCGTGCTGATTAGATATCTACTTAACCAATGATTGTAAACATATGACCACAAACCTGCACAGATGAAAGGGTTAAAGTAATTCATTGATTTCTGTGAAATAGAGATATCTTTCAATGTTGCAGTGTAACCGTCTCCCCAGAAGAAACAGATGTGCTTTGATTTGCTGACCAGTTTTGGTTATTTCTGTGGTCCCAATCCATGTCATAAGGTAGCAAGTTATCATACAATTGCCAGTGATTATTGTATGTAGTTTTGTTGCTAGACTATTTTCTATAGGAATGTCTTTATAACGTTCCTCTTCCCAATGGATTGAATATTATGCATCAAGGAATTTGTCACGAACCAATGATTTATGGTGCTTACATATATATAGACATGAATGCGATGCACATAAAGCTTTTAAGTTACTACTGTTGTCATATCCCTTTTGTTTTTGTCAGAAATAACATTTAATAGTGTAATGGAAGTTGGTTTTGTTTATGAAACCTACAATTTTATGAGTTGCAGTCTTTAATTGGTTTTTACTATGGTTTTGTTTTAGGTGGATATGCTTCTGGATATTTGGAGGGACTGCAGGAGCAGTAGTGAACTAGAACCTGGTATGTTGGTATCTCATAAAGTAGTTGTGTTAGAGAGTACACAGAAAGTAGGCATTGTTGTAGACTTCCCTGTTTTGTTTCTATTTTGTTTTAGCCTCGTTTCGATTTAGTCTCTATCTCATGTATCATGT